>PVKH010002950.1:0-25964 GCA_004027955.1 Chaetophractus vellerosus | reverse complement strand
CAGGTGTTGGGGGTGGGGGAGTAGAGCTGGCAAGGAATGGGTGTGGCTATAAAAGGCCAACAGAAGAGGTCCTTCTAGTGATGGAACTGTCTGGTATCTTGACTATGATGGTGGATACACAAACCTACACATGGGAATTAGGACTTACCATAAAGTAATTTAACAATGTTGTAATCACGCAGGGATAGACAAATGCATCAACGGAACAGACCATGCACATTAAAAATGAGATATCTGACAGGGTGGCATTACAGCTTAGACTAAAAGCTACAAGGAATACCAATTATCCATATGGGGAAAAAATAAGCTCAGATCTCTATTTTATACTATATACTGAAATAAATTCTAGGTGGATCAAACTCATAAATGTGAAAACACTTTTAGAAAAAAGATCATCTCAAGTGATCCTTAGAAAGAAAAAAAGATTTCTTAAACAAGATGCAGTAAGAATAAACCAAAGAGGAAAGATTTGTAAATTTGATATGAAAATTTAAAACTTCTTTTCAAAAAATACAAAGTGAAAAGACCACAGACTGAAAAGCTACAGACTAAGAAAAGAAACTGCGATGCATATTGACAAAGAATATATAAAGACTACCTTCAAATAAACGAGAAAAACACAAACAACCTGATATTTAAAAAGGGCAAATGATATGAACGGCCAATTCAAAGAGGAAATCTAAATGGCCAGTAAACGTGAAAACCTCACTGGCAGTTAGGAAAATGCAAATTCATCAACATTAGATAAAAACAAAACATGAAACAAATCAAGTTGCAGAATGATACTTTTAGTATGATTCCATTTTTTCCTAAAATTTAAAAACACATACAGTATATACATGGAGTTTATCTCACTCCAAAGATAAACATGAAATTCTTGCTAGGGGTTGCTTCTTGGAGTGAGGAATAGGCCTGGGATCTAGTAGAAGCTAAAAGGTTCTCCAATTTTATTTGTAATATTATTTCTTTTAATTAAAAATTAAATTTGAAGTAAAGAGTAAAATATTAACAATCACCAGTTCTGAATAGTGTGAACATAAGCATTTGTTTTATTAGTCTCAGTATTTTCCAGGTTTTTTTAAATCCTAAAAAGCAAACAGAAACAAAAAAGATAAATCTGGCCCCTGGTTTGGTCAAAACATAAGTTCAGACATCAAAGATAATTTCCCCCAAGATCATGATTTGGGAGGGCAGGTTCTCATTCTCTCTCTCCTTTGTGGGTATATTCAGATTTTCATATATAACTCCAATCAAGATTCGGAAGGTAGCCTATCTTCGGCAGGGCTGGGAAAGTGGCAAGAAGTCAAAATAAAGTCCAAGGTAATTGGAATGACAAAGGCCGTGAGCTACAGGGAAAAGCTAACATTTCAGAGGCCCTCTGTGGTGCACCAAGGAGAATGCCCCTTTTGTTTCCCATCAGATTCGCAGCTTAATGTGAGCCGTGCTGTGTCACTGCCCTTGTCAGAGGATGATGGAGCCTGGCAATATGGAGAACCCCAGGAGACTCACGTCAAATGTAGGAATGTTCCTTCACAACAGCAGGTCCTCTGTCTGGAAGGAATATGAGGTAACGGACACAGCACACTAGGGTTTCTCCAGCATCCAAGACAAAATAAGCCTTCACTGAGGTAGTGTCCAAATACAGGCTGCTGCCCTGCTCTCACAATAACATGACGATACAATCGGCTCTATTTAGAAAAGCCATTAGCCGTAAGCAGGAAAAAACATACTCTCCGCATTTCAGAAAGCTACCACTGATGACAATCAAATAGTTTTTGAGGAATTCTTAATATAATCTTTGACACAAATAAGGATTTCCCAGGGCATGGTTTAGGGATTCCTTGGGACAAGTAGAAGTGAGGTACCAAAAGAGAGTAAAGGCAAAGAAAGGCCTTTAAGAAAACCTTTTCTGGCTTTGCCGTCCTGTCTCTGACAAGAGCATTTCCTCCTTTAATCAAATTGTTCATTGAAGCCATTCCTCTTAGAACCCTTCTTTATGAAAAACAAAATTTTAAAGCCTGAAAAAAAGAGATATCCTAAATCAATGAATTTACTTCCCCAGCACTGTCCTCAAAAACAAAAAGAAACCATTGAACCCCAAAAGATACACGATATGTTGATTTCTGAAAGAAATGTTGCATGGTTTTTCTTTTTCTTTTTTCACCCTTCTCTATTTAAAACTAAACAAAGAATTGCATATTTGTTAAGTACTGAAATGGCAATTCAAATTCAGTCTCTCAGAGGAAATGGAGAGATGAGGCAAACACAAAATAAAGGAAAAACTAGTAAATATTAGGCAATGGGGACATCTGATAAAGGGTAAAGCAAAGTGTGCCAGATTTATTAATGTGGAGGTTTCTTTCTCTCTAAATGATATTTATATACTCCTAGAGAAATCAGGGCTACCAATATCAGGGGAAAAGTGGAACTTCATAACATGTTTTCTGAGGACAACTTCAAATTCTACAGTGAAATTCAGCCCTAATATATGTATCTCTCTAAACACAGAAACAACCGCTATTACATGCATCTGCCTTTACTAAAGTCTCAGTTACTGAGTAGGTCTCTGGGTCCCTCTCAGCTTGTCCTTCTAAATATGAAGCCAAAACTTCCCCACCTGAAACCTTTCAGTGATTTGCCACTGCCGGCAAGATAAAGTCCAATTGCCCCAGCAGGGCATACCCAGCACGGCACACCAAGGTCTTTAATGGCCTGCCCTGGCTTCTATTTTGCTCCCCAGCATTATCGGCCACTACTTCCTGCTTTCTAGCTTTACTTAGTCATATTGATCTGTTATAGTTTACTACACCTAGAGTGCTACTCCATACCTCTGTGCCTTTACTTTCCATGCACTCACATATGTCTGGAATATTCTCTCATCTTCACAGATTAACATTCTTTTTCTAGGAAGCACCATCTCTTCTAGCAGAGGTTAAGTACCTCTTGTTCATATTCCCAGAGCATAATGGGAATATTCAATCATTTTATTGAACCATTGCTATATAGCCAGGCACCATTCTAGATACTGAGGATATAGCAATGTGCAAAACAGAAAAAGTCTCTGCTTTTAAAGAGCCTGCAGTCCAGTTGGGGGAGACAGACAATATACAAGATATGTAAGTGAGGTGTTTATAACTGACAAGAAAAATAAAAGTTGCTTAAGAGAGTTATAGGGGACAGAGGTGTACTATTTCAGGAATTCCCAAAAAGATGTCAGCGAGGAGAGAGTCAAGCAGACAACTTGGTGCATTCCAAACAAAGGAGAAAAAATGCAAAGGTCTGAGTTGGGAGTGTGCTTGGTGTGTTTGAGAACAGCAAGGAAGGTTTTGAGCAAAGCAATAACATGATCTACACCACTCAAGTTTTTATAAACTTGAGCTTTCATAAACTGGCTGATATGTGGGGAACAGACCATAGGAGTGCAAGGTTGGATTCAGGGAGACCAGTTAGGAGGCTATTGTAATGCAAGTAAGTGATGATGAAGGCTTGGGCTAAGGTGAATGGTAACAGGTATTCACATTATATATATATATGTATATGTATATATATATACACATATATATATTTGCAAGTAGGACTGATAGAAATAACAGATGAGGTAGACGTGGGTACTGGGAGAAAGAAACAAAGGGTGACTGAGACTTTTGTCCTGAGCAACTGGAAAAATGGAGATGTGGGGAAAACCTGGAGAAGAGCAGATTTGGCAGTGAGAGGTGGGATGAGAGGGTGAGGGGGTGAGGTGAGGGTGGGGGAGGGAATCATAATTTTGGTTTGGGACACATCTGGTTTAGGCATCCGTGGAGATGTCAAGTAGGCAGTTGGAATACTAGTCTGGAATTTAGGGAAAGATCAGAGCAAGGAGTATAGATTTGGCAGTTACCTGAATATGGGAGACATTAAAGCCACAGGATTGAATAAAAGTACCTAGAGGATGAGGATGGAAGAGAAGAGGTCCAAGATTCATGAAGTATCTCGATTTTTAGAGGTTGGGAGCATGAGGAGGATATAGCAAAGGACGTCTATCTCTAGCTTAGTCCAGATGACAAGTTTCTTCAGAGTAGACACTACTTTTTTGTTTTCTTATCTCCAGCTTCTGGCACAGTGCTCCTGGTTCACAGTAGGTATTCAGTAAATGAATTAAGCTGTCCTTTGAAAGCCAGTTAATATCTGGAGTTACTTCTTAGAGATTCTCCTAGTAAGACAGGAGAGTCCAATAATTGAACTATAACCAGCCCAGTGAAGACATCTTTTCAGCCACCTGCAGCACACACTGAACTTCTTTTGAAATAGCACACCATTGCTGCACAAGTCACTAAGAGACAAGCTACAGAAGGCAGCTTTAAAAGAAAGAGTCTATTGATTAGAAAGGCAAATACTATGATGTTTAAAGGCCAAGAATCAGAAGACAGAGATTTTTCATCTTCTGTCATGTCACAGAGTAAATAAACATGAAACACTGGCCGATTGCTCAGTTTTTTTGTGTTAGTCCATTATTACCATTAAGCAGCTGAAGTAGAAGCTAAACTTCCAGCTCTAATCAGTAGGAAGTAATAAAAAGGATAATTGAGCACCCGTAAGAAATTATAAAATGCTTTAATAAGTATGTCTCCATTTGATCTCTTAAACATCTTTTTAACATAAAATAATAAATATTTTATTCAGTTCATCATAAATATTTCAAATCATTCAGGTAACTGGAGCTGGCAGTTTATTCTGGGATAGGAAAATGGAATATGTAAATCTCTGGATGATCTTCAAAGTCTTATGTTGCCAAAACAACTAATCACATGGAAACAGAAGTATGCAAATACCCCGACTAACTCACAAAATAACTTTTCTATCATAAAGGACATTCAGCTGATCTTATCGACTTTTTTCTTGCTTTCAAAGGCATTTTGGCTCACTTTTCCTATGTCTAAGTTGAGTAATTTGAATGACACATGACAGAAAAACGAAAGGAGGAGGAGAAGCTCAGGGAACCAAACAACTAGGGAAAGTTGTAGAAGTTGGAATTTACAAGAAACTCAAGTTACATACTCATAAAAATTCCAAAGGTCAAATGAAAAGGAATGTTTTCTCCAAAATAAATGGATACTTCCAAACACCTGGAGACTAGCACACCAATGTGAGTCAGCATGAAACACTGAATTATCTGGAGTCCAATTTCCTCTCTTTCCTACCTTTGCACTGTTATTTACTACTTATTGGTATTCTAGGGAGAGATTATACACATTTGAAAGACAATGAGAAAAGCAAGTACTAATATCCCATTTATACATCACTATTTTTAATTCATAACAAACACATTCTAATTCAAATTCCTTAACTTTCATTCACCACCCCCTCTTGCTATCATCATGAACGCTATTACAGTTCTATTTAAAGTGCCTAACACAGTTCCTGGCACATCATAAGAGCCCCAAAATTTCTTGCTTAACAAAGAGATAATTCTACCAGAGGACTTATAGGAAAAAATTCTAGGGAAGAGTTACTATAATGGAGATATGTTAACTTTGTCCAGTATCTGAATGCCCTTCTGATTTGGGGGAAACTCAAGATAGATGGGAGGCAGAAACTACTTCCCACTATAAAAGCTGAAGACTAGTTGATATTCTCCTTCTCCACACACTGGAAATTAGAATACGAGAAGGTGGCATAAACATGTCTAACTATAACTGGAATTTAAAATCTTGATAATCAATGCCAAGCCACAAGGTCTAATAAGAGATTATTCATAGCACATGTGGAAGAGGCTTGGCCATAACTGAGAGCGATAAAGTCCAGCATGAGTGACTGTCCAACGACCAGTGTCAGAAGCACACTGTTTGTGAGATACAGAAATCTTGGCTGTGTCTTGCTTTCTATGAACCCTGCCCAAGTTTAATTCTCTTATCTTGTCAATTCTGTGAGCTACAAAGTATTCGTTATTCTTTTACTAAATTCCTTTCCTACTTAAGTTGGTCAGAGTTGATTTCTGCTTTTTGTACTAAAAAAATGGTACCAAGGAGTAGAACGCGGGCAATAGCCCCTCAAGAAATTAGGAGCAGTTTGGGATTGGTTTCTGGCATAGTAGGGGGCCAGTGAATATTATGTTAAGTGTTCATGGAAGGGATTCTGCTGGTCTATGACATGGAGTAGTCAAATAACCAATTATCACCTGTGGTCATCTGGAATGAAGCATCCAGTGAAGATTCCCTGGGTGATTGAGAGTCTGCTGCCAAGAACAGAAGATTAGGAAGGGCACGAAGAATTCAAGACTATGAAGTGGACCATTTGCTTAGTCAAAGGGTACAAGGTAGCATAAAGAAAGCAAATATTAAGGTCAAATCCCTGTAAACTGGGCTCAGGGTGTAGACTGAAACCTAGGATCTTTTTAAGGAAAGGATCTTTTCTTTCCACAACAGAGCTGAGGTAATAAAAAACCATAAATGCACAAGGTTTGGTGCTCCAGGTTGCTGAGTTACAAGTCAGTTAAATTTGCAACCTTATTGGGACTATTATATGAAAGGTGGGGTACTGACTGGAAAAAAATAAGAGAATTGGGCATATATGGCAGGATTCTGAGGACATAGGTACACTGAATCCCTAATCTTCACTTAAGCTCCCCTGGCTAGCTGAAGTAGCCCTCTTCCCTTGTCTAATCATGATGTTCCTATCTTGCTAGAAATGGCAGTGATCCCCCTGCCTGAGGAAATTACCTTTCAAGAGTAAACTAGTTGGGGGTGGGTGGGTTGGACTATCCATGGACCTAGGGGGAGGGCTGGAGGAAGGAGAAGGTGAACTCTGGGGAGGTGGAGGTCTGTGGTTGAAAATACAATTGTGGGAATGGTCTTTCGGCATATAGGTGAGGGGAGGGTCACTGGTACAGGGTGTCGGTGGTGGGGGAATATGTGGGAAAGGGTGCATCTGGGACATGCTTCAATGGAATATGTGTTCATCTTGTCATAGGGTGTTATCTCAGTGGGTGGAGACCCACACAATAAACAACAAAACATTAAACTCCCATCCTGGGGGAGTCCTAATACATTCTCAAATAGAGAGGCAAGAATCTCTTAAGTACATAAGCAGTGCCTGATAAAAGAAAACAGACCAATATGTCAAGTCCTCAATATGAATGCATGTAACTATGAACTTTATTTTTGTAAAATTGAAACTTAGCCTAATAATAAATATTGGCTAAAAGTTATTTCCTGAAAACCTCTTTGCTACTAAAATGTGGCCTCTCTCTAAGGCAAACTCAGCAAATAAATGTACTACCTTTCCCCCAGCATGGGACATGACTCCCGGGGATGAGCCTCCCTGGCACTGAGGGATTAATACCAAGCACCAACCAGCCATGCATCTGGAAAAAGACCTTGACCAAAAGGAGGAAACATCAAATCTAAAAGAGTTTTTACAGCAAAGAGATTTCAAAAGGAATCGGGGGGTCATTCCAGAGGTTACACTTAGGCATGTCTCAGGCTGATTGCACTAACTGCCCCTGTGAACAAAGCCTCAAATACAGGTGCTCCTGAGTGATCTAGAGCTATCCAGACACTATAGGCAAGGCACATAATCCCTTGAAATCAGCACCCTGTCAGTGGGCCTTACCTTGAAATATATGACAACCTATTTCTCCATGTAAAATAGTTAGACTCATTTATAATTTCCCTACACATGATTCTTCTACCCTTTTTATTTGAGCCTAAAAGTATCACTATACATGTTAAATATATGTCTCAGAGACTTAAATCTTTAGTCTGTTCATACGCTGGTTGAGCCCTGAATCTCAGAAGAGTTATGGCCAACACCTACTCTCCAGATTATTGGACTCGCCCTAGACAACTAACAGACAACCCCCATCTCAAAAAATAGAGAGTATCTACAGCTGCAAGCAAAACAGTTCCTTCCATCTGCCCCGTAAGATCTAAGCTACCTTTCAATCTGAGGCAGAGCGGGCATCACCATCCCAGAATCCTCAAGGTTGAGTAATGAACAAAGTAAACTTATTAATATTGTAGTAATGGAAGAACATGTAATGGTGCTATAAAGACAGTGGTTCCCAGAGGTTCTGAGGGGAGGGGAGGGAAGCGAATAATAGGTAGAACATAGGGCATTTTTTAAGGCACTGGAATGAAGTGTATACCACAATGTAAACTGTAGACCGTGGTTAGTAGCAATGCTTCAATATTTATTCATCAATTGTAACAAATGTACCACACCATTGTAAGATGTTATTAATAGGGGAAGATGTAGGAGGGGGAGGAAATGGGATATATGGGAATCCCTTATACTTTCAACATAACTGTTCTGTAATCTAAAACCTCTTTAAAATAATAATAATAATAATAAAACCTCTTTAAAACAAAACATAAATAAATAAATAAAACCTCTTTAAAAATAAAGTTTATTGGGGAGTGGGTGTAGCTTAGAGATTGAGAGCTTGCTTCACATGTACAAGGTCCCGGGTTCAATACCTGGTATCCCCCCCCCCCCCGCAAAAAAAAAAAGGTTTATTATATTTTTTAAAATTCCCATTTGCCTCATCCTTCCACACATACATCCTGCTCCACTAGAATCAGGTAACAACATGCTCTGTGGAGTTAATGATACAAACACCAAAAAGAATTATAAGACTTTGGTAATTTATATGGACAAAAATATATTAAATACATATAGAAACAGATTCTGAGTATGTTAGACCATGGAAGGAAAAGCAATTTTAGATCTAGCTGAATTTTTTTTTATATAGGTATATTTATCAGAGATTCTGAATTCAAAAAACTAGCTTCAGGGGCTGGCAGTAGTTCTCAATGTTTATCTAGCTGGCTGACTGGAACCTAGACTCAACAGTGGTCTATGCTAAAGGAAGTTGAGATACCACAAATTCTTTGGGATGATGTGGAAGTAGGAATTCAAAGACTTCAGGACACAGGAAAAATGAAATTATTGCATCACCCATGTTTCCACCCCACTCATGCGCCATCTATGAACTCTAAGAGGATCCAGAAGATACTTATTTCTCCAAAGCTTTTAAAAATACATTGGTGAGTACAGCACCAGCATCTTCGAAAAATACTTTATGGGCTAGGGATGCTGGTAGGTGACACTAAAATCATGTTGCCCATTTCAGTCTCAAGGATGCAAGACACCACATGGTGGCATTTAACCACTAGTAGGAAAGTAGGCATGATTACATAAATAGGCAGCAAGGTCAAGTGGTAATTAAAATGGTCTGACTGCATGAATCTTTTCCAATACCTAATTGACCATGGAGTCTTTAGAACTAAAATAAGTAGGCAGTCTATTAAGGTCTTACTTGATTTGTATAGCCAACAAAACTTCAAATCTGCTAAACACAGCCCTGTTTTGAGCCAACATAACAGAATCATGATTCCTCTTCTAATTCTCAGACCAGAGTCAGTTCAGATTTAAAGTCCTTGTGTTCATTTATCAGGGAAACTTTTCACCAAGAAAGGGGAAACAATCACACAGGCAGGCAGGAGTGTTACTGAATATGAGCTTGAACATATTTTAAGGTAATAGTAGACCTAGAACATCATTGTGGTCTATCAGACAAATAGAAGCTTATGGTCAGGTAATGGAGTTTTGGCTACATTCTACCTCCTGGTGGGCACAGAGGAACTCCAAACCCATCTTGCTGGCACTTGCCTAGATCTTACATATATAGTTGGAATAGTTATCCCCAAGAATGGAAAGAAAGCCCTCAATGACTCATGGACACCTGGAGCTTTTATGTAGGAAAGGCAGAGGACCAAGTGGAAATACCCAGAACCCCGTTCAACTAAAACATTAAATCGAAAGCAACACTGCTTCACTAAAGGGAACTAGAGAGAAATGCAACCACTAAAGACCTGATGACTACTCATCATAACCCCACTTAACACTTCAGTTAGTATGGGTCCTGAAAAACATAGGTGATGCCATTTACTACTTACCCAGAATACAAAGGTCTGCAAACCCAAGGGTGAAAGCGATAGACATACTACATCTCATGATTACGTCTAGCGACCAACTTGTAAAGTTGTTGTTTCATAATCCTGAGCTCTGCTAAGTTTAGAGGTTTTAGAATCCAAGAGAGGAATGTCTCCACCAGTACTACAACAATTATTCCAATGAACTAGAGGCTGAGACATCCAATTACCCCTTTTAGGCTCTACAAGTCAATAGGCAAACATCTTCCCCACCCAATTCCCTCACAAACCCCTCCACCCAAAAAATGAGTTGCTGTGTCAGCTGAGATCATTGGTCCTGTCAAGGGGAAATATAGCAAGGATAATACAGGAGTATGGATGAAACCCAAAGTATCCCCGTTGGTATCTCCTGGTGTTACCAGGGCTAGTGGTAAAAAATAATGCAAAGTTACTGAAACCATATACAGGTAAAACCATCAAGGTACAGAACCTAAAAGAAAAAAAGTATAGCTACTCCAACCCCCACTCCCAAGCAGGTAGAGAACTCTGTCCAAGTAAGCTAGCTAAAGGTAAAGTTAGCTGAAGGCAAACAAAAAGGGTAGATGGAAGAGGGACATCATAAATACCAATAAGCTTCAGGACAGCATAGAAAAATGAGAGCACCAAATCCATGTTTATATTCCATTCTTTGCTGTGGGTATAAATATCGATAAATTTTAACTAATTTTCTGTTTCTTTCTCCTCCATTTTCCCTGCCATTTTATAAAGGGTATATGGGGTGGTTAACTTTACAATTCAATCAATAGGTTGCAGGATACAGAAATAAGGTAGAAATGGAGATCTAAGACATGCAACTATGTACAGCAGCAACTGATAAGACTCTGGGTTATTTTAATTTCAGGGATAGAGTAATTGTACTTTCATTTGTACATGGAATGCATTAGGGCAGGTAGGAATGATTTTTTTTTTTTTTAATTTACTACAGGGAGTTGTGCAGAGATGAGGGTTAGTCCAAGCAGCAGACTATAGTAGATATTGTTTTTGCAGAACTGCTCCCTGTTTGGGGGAAATTTCAACATTAGGGGAAGCAAGATTCTACTTCCCATTAAAGAAGTCAAAGTGGAGCAGAAACTCCTTCTCCCTAACTGTTTGGAGTTAGAGGGTTAGTAACCTGCTCTAAGTACAGGTAATCAGCTAGTTCCACACAGAGTTTTGATTCTTGGAGAATGAAGCAAAGGTCAGTAAGAGATTACTTTTGGCACTTACAGGGGAAACCAAAAGTTGAAAGACATGGCTGCAGCTGTCTAGTGGTAGAGTCCAGCATTGTAATAAGGGTCTAGAGATGACAGTGCCAGCAGCAATCTCTGAAGCAGACTATGAATTGAAACCTTATCTATCTTTGCCTTCCTAGGATCTTTTATTTTCCCAATATCTTTCCAGTAAATTTCTCTCTTGAGTAAAGTTAATTAAAGTTGGTTTCTATGACTTGCATTCAAGAGCCCTGATTAGTACAGATGCATACATGTACTTTAGGATAATTTTACCATCGGGGACAGAAAAAAATTTACTGCTTATATAAGATACCACTTCTTGTTGTAAACTGGAAGTTAAGCAAACTGCAATGACTGACTTATGCTCATAGCCAAAATGTTTACTTCTGCCTTTAATATGTTAGACTGAATCAACTTAACTATAGATATATAGATATATATTTTTACCCAAAAAGCCAATTTTATATGGCTTAATCTAGTAATCTAGTATTTCTGGGTTGTATTAAAAGGCACAGTAATAGCTATTTCTCCATACCTGGCTGTTTCTAACTAACTTTTAAAGGTTATCTTCAAAACCCTTACCTCATTTGTCTAATATTTTTAAATGCCTAGGCTTTAAAATACTACTGGTAATAACACAAAATCTTTTTACATAGCATTAATTGAGGCTTACAGAATGCTGACTTTCTTAAAATCTATTAATATAGAGAACTTTGAGGGGGAAATAGATTCATTCAATACAAATGAAACAGAATCATAGAAATTTGTAGCCAGAAGGACCAACTGATTTGACTCACGTTCTGCCCTAATTTCCATCTGTTTGTCTGAAGTCCTGCCAAATTGTTACTCATATTATTCTTAAAGTCATTAAAGAAGGAAAGCACATAAATTTTTTAGTAACCTAGAAAGCATTTTGGGGGGAGTCTTTTTCTTGCATATATAGCTGCTACATTTCCTTTTACATTTTCAGAGTATTAAAGGTAGTTTCTCACTAAACACTATATATAAATTAACTCTTCATATCTGTCATTTAGGCCTCAGCACATCTCTTCATACTCAACCACCCCAATTCCTTTAATATTTCCTCAACAGCCTATTTTTCCAGTCTTTTTCTTGTATTCTCTGAGAATTTGCCAAATCTCCCACACTGAAGAACTTAGGGTATCCTAAAAGCAGATGCAATGTGAGAGTAGAAACCAATTTTGGAGGTAGGTGAAAATGTGTGCTCTTACAGGAGATCATCAAAAGGAAAGGATGACATGAAGGATGGAGTGGCAACTACTGGAAGAAGATGAATACTTACCCATTCTTAATATCAGAGCAAGGCTAGAAGAAATACACCGGGAAAGATGAAGTAAAACAGGCTGGCTTTTGTGCTTCTTTTTATTTTTTTAACCTAGTACCAAAGTCCTCTAAGAAGGACACAATAACAAATTATTAGACTCTGTTCTAAAACAAGTGCTCTTAAGTTGCCTCAACACCCTCTAAAGTGTTTTGCTAAGCAGATGAGGGATTGTTACCTGAATGGCACTTCTTCCTGTGGAACATCCACATAGTAACGAATAAAAAATCTCTCAGAATCTTCTCGCTCGCCATCGGTAACAACGCTGCCATTAAGTTTGGAAACTGATGGCAACCTATAGGTCAAAAGCCAAATAAAGACATTTTTAAATACTAACAAATATTTAGTTTCAAAAATAAAATAATAATTGGTTTGCACTCCAGTCTTATTCTCTTGAAAGGATATCCTTCTATATATATTTGATGTAGCTCAACTTAGATACAATTACTGACATGAACTAAAGTGGCATTAAATAAAAGAACAAAAAATATATGTATATACAAAATTTCATTTTTGGATGTGATGTTGACTTGTTATAATCAAACCTCACCTTTCAAGTAAGATTCTAGATAAGTGCTGTCCAACTTAAATATAATATAAGCCACATAAACCACTTTAAATTTTCCAGTAGCCACATTTTAAAAAGTAGAAAGAAAAGGTGAAATTAACTTTAATAATATTTTGTTTTACTTAACCCAGTATATCCAATATACAGTCATTTCAATATGAAATCAATATTAAAAATAATGCACTATTTTACATTCTTTTTTTCCCCATATGAAGTGTTCAGAATCCAGCGTATATTTTATACTACAGCACATTTCAATTCAGGTAAGGCATACTTCAAGAATTCAATAGCCACACATGGCTAGTGGCTACCATACTGTAGAGCATAGGTATAGAAAGTAGTCAGTACAGTTTGATTAGGTTCACAAATAAATATATTTATTAAAGGCATCTGTAAAGGAAATAAAGTACAAGGACTACTCCAAGACTTATTTTTCTTGGAAGAAAAGTACCCTCAACTTTATTTCTTCAGTGAGACATTAACGTGCATATTGACACCTGCAGAGCAGTAAGGGCTCTAGGCGTCAGTCGTTCAGAAAGGTCAATACCCCATTTAAGGACCCTCTTTTTCTGCAGGGAACCTTAAAGCCTACTCTTCCCCTTCTAAAACTACTATGTGCAGTACACAGAGAGAACAAATCAAAGTGCCAAGGCCCTTTTGACCTTAGCTAAAATCTGGTTGCTGCTAAAGGCTCATACAAAAATAAGCACCCAGAGGACATTTCAGTAGTCTGTGGGAAGGGGAGCCTGAGACATGAAAGACAAGGAGAGCCAGAGGGGGAAAAAAAAATAACAGTAATGGTAGCCATATTTAAGTCATTTGAGATTCAAGAAGAAAACATTGGTGTTGTTCCCTTAAGTTTTACATTAATAGCCCAATTTTCAGGTATTTACACTTTAAAAGACCACTATGTTAACAGAGTAAAGAACTGATTCCCTACTATCTGCTCTTTTCTTCATGACCCAAAATAGGACTTCAAATATTCTAAGTATCCAAAAGTATAAGAGTAGAATAGAATGGTGAGGGAATTTTTCTGAGTCCGTGTTTTTCTCATCATATTGCATTTCTTTTCATCCAGGATTTAGAGCTACTGAAGTGGCTACCCCAAGCCCAGTCTAGTCAAGAGATGGATAAACTCACAGTGTACTGCCCCCAAAGAGTGTATTAAGCCTTTAAAGAAACAATAAGGCCCCATGAAGAGAAAGTGGAAGAATCAGGACAACAGACCTGGCTACCACCAACTTTCTGCGCTCCTCAGTGGTATATGGCTGCAGAAGAGGAATTCCTAACAATCTCACTTCTTCAAGTTTGGGAAATGAATTTAGTTTGTCAACGTCTTCCCAGGAATGCAAACCTAATTTGAGAAACACATCATTAAGTTAATCCAGAAAAGTCTCCGACATCCGTTCATCTATCCTCCATAGTAATGGCTTGTAAAATAGGTCATTGGTGGTTTCAATAAGCAGAACATATTCAATGACTATATAACAAAATAAGTAATGTGACCAACTCACTTCACTCAAATAGCCAAACACAGAACATAATTATCGATCAGAGGTGATACTGCCATATTCAAATTTTTACCTGACAAATTCTAAATTGGCAATTCAGTAGAACCAGAAACTAAATATTATCTGTCTTTCATACCATCTTCATTTTGGGGACAAAGGAAGAGATTTTAAATGAAGCAAACAAAAACAAACAAAACCCCTTGACCTCTGGGTAATGAAAACAGAACAAATGAAGAATGTTTAGCCTTAAAATGACGCTCTCTCTATGGCTGTGAGCAAATGTATGATCCAAGTCAATTCTTGGGCACTGGTTAGAAAAATATTCCTGTAATAACGAAGGTGGTCAATTTTACAACACATAAAATCCATTTCAGAGTACAACGTAGCCCCTTCCTATTTCTCTCAACCTTCAGCAAGGGTAAAGGCAGAGGAGCAATTTATGAAAACTCTGATGTGTAACTATCCCAAGTCATGACTGTCCTCTTCCCTTCAAAATGGCATTTCCTTCCAGGAGGAAGAACAGATTTAGCCCAAAGGGTGCCAAACTGTGAAAGGAACAGGTTCCTTATGCCAAATGAGGTTTTAAAAATTTATTTTAAACCTATAACTTTATGGTGAATCAAACTAAATTTATGTTTTAACAGTTGTAGGTTAGAGCTTGTTATATCGTTTTAACAAACATGCTAAAAGTATTCACTCCTATGACACACAGGATCAGATGGAAACAAACTGGCAATCAATTATATATAAATATTAAAAAGAAAAGTGAGCATTTGAAATGGCATAGTAGGTTGGGATTCCCCAACCAGTCCAGATAAAATGTTCAAGTTTGTGATTCTTTGAACTCTTTTTTACTCAGCCTTTTACTGTCCAATTCATCAATTTCATTACACTCCTTTCATAGAATGACCCTTTAATATATAAAATATAAATTGCTAATGTAACACTGTGCCACTTAGTATTTATCAGCGCATCTATGAAAACGAATGTCTTAAATTTAGCCAATCAATAGGCATCTGTATGTCACCATCGAAAATTTATCCTACAAGAGGGTAGAGATATGACCAGAAGAAATATATTGTCATTTTTATTACATGCATAAGCTCAGATCAATTTGCATGTAGAATGAGAACAAGCCTCTACCCCACCTGACTTATGGAGGCTGATGGATCGTAGATTAGGAAACAACCTCGCCAATGAATCGTCAGGCTCCTCGATAGCATTCAAATGATTGTTGGCCAGGACAAGGGTATCCAGTGAAGGAAACATAACTCCTAACTTTCTTATTTCAGTCCAGTCTTGGAGGTTATTGTCTGTTATATGTAGTAGCTTAAGAGAATGACAGCAAATAGAAGGACAAGACACTGTTTCATAGTCATTAAGGCACAGGAAGAGCTCCTCCAAACTGCAGAGAAAAAAGGAAATATTTCATTGTCTAAATCCATGTAAGTTTCTACCTTGCCCTTATTTTCATTCATTCGATAAGACAATAAGTATCTACTTATATACTCTGCTAGGCATTGTAGAGGAAATATAAAGATGTCTCCCTGAAGCTTCACCTATAGCTGGGAAGACAAAACATAAAATACATAAAGCAGCAGAGAATCATATAAACCACTACTAAATTACTTTTGTGCTTAAATAATTAAGTGTAAATTAAGCAGTAGTAACTGTAAATACAATAGTAGTTCATATGGGAATAAAACTGAAATTGAAGGAGGGGTAGACTTACATAAGTTGAGAGGAGAAAATTCCAGAAACAATATGAATAAATGCTTAGAAATAGAAATAATAATATCATTTATTGAATTCCTACCCTGTGTCAGGCCCTGTGCCGGGTGCTGTGTAGACTCTACTTCTATTTCTGTGGGATAGATACAATTATGCCCATTTTACAGACAACGCAATTGAGCTCAAAGAGATTAAGGAGCTTGCCAAAGGTCATGTGGTTAGTAAGTGGAACTGGGGCTTAAAAGCTCATTCGATGCCATGCTGCATGTTGCATGCAGTGAAGAAACCAAGCTCTTTAAAGTGAGAGTGAGAAACTAAGATGGCATAAGTAGGGTGAGACCAGACTCCGAAGGGCTTTGATAATTTACATATTTAGACAAAAAAAAAAAACACAGAGTTTCATATACTTTAAATCACCCCGTTGAACACCTACATGCATATACAAACAAAAAATAATAAAGCATTTCTAAACTGACAAGCAAAAATATAATTTTTTGCTTATTTTATTGAAAAGAATATCAAGTCCCCACATTAGCCATCTAAACACTTAATGATCTGTGTGTTACCATATAGTAGAGATGCTAAGATTATGTTTCCTCCCAAAGAAAAGGGCTAATGAGACAAAATTTTTAATCAGAAGATTAAAATGGAGAAAGGTTGGGTTGATCTAGAAGTGATAAGTGCTTCTCAGGGGTATTTTCTAGCCAAAGGATGACATATCCTATGTCTTGGTGCTACTCAACCCTCTGAACAAGTATTCCAATGGAAATGCTACTAGATTACCCTGACCCCTTCATTCTAATTACTTCGTTTTTCTAAACTCATTCTCCATTCATTCTGCAGTTCTAGTATTTCTGAGATGGGAGATCAGCAGTAATCGTATGTACTAACACAGATGGCAACATAGCTCCCTCTCCATCATGCTCTCTGGGCTTACTCTGGTAACTCCTGCAGTATCGTGTGGACTGTCTCCCAAGAAGCTTTGCTGTTGTTGAGGACAAGTTTGCGAACCCCAGAGAAGGACCCAGCACATGTTCTTTCTAAAACCGACAAATTCAGAGGGTTGGAACTCAGGTTTAGAAACTCCAACTGGGGAACATTTGACACAATTTTACTGACCTAGGGAGAAAAAAGAAAAGCATATCAGGAGTAATCAGAGCTTTTAAATAGCAATCACCCTAAAAAAAGCCAAAGTGAGTGGGCCTCCAGGCAAAGGGCCATCTATATTAGGGAGTCCTATTTAGTGATGGTAGCCATGGGAGGCATAATAATTTCCACAAATCTTGGTAAATAACAATCTATTTTTATGAAACAGTGGCATGATTAATAGCTAATGCTACAAAAGAAAGATTACCTATGTATGTTACCTTCACTAAGGCTTCTGATTCTGCCCTTTAAGGTATACTCTTTGAGAAATGAGAAAAGACAGCTTAGATAACAAGGTCCTGAGATTGGGCCATGTAATTCCCTTTGACTATCTCCCCCGCCCCCCATCCCCAGCTCAACATAAAGCAAATGAAAGGTTTACTAAAGACTATATGATAACAATTCATGTGTTCAAAACTAACTGTATAGCCATTATCACTTAGAAAACAGTGTCAGCTTGATTAAAACTCAGAAATATATTTACCTAAAAAAAAAAGCATCCATTAACTATATAACAAAAGACAAGCATGATCATCAAGTTAACAATTCAGCTAGCAACTTGATAGACAAAGAAGAAAAAAAAAAGGAAATGAGCATACTGAGCTTAACTATTTGCTCTGCATAGTACTAGTCCCTTTGATACAGCTTACTTCACTAAATTCTCAACACAACTTGCAAGATAAGTAGCAATACTAAGGCTCAGAGATGTTAAACAATTTGAATAAGTTCTCAGAGTCACAAAATCCAAATCTGGTATTTAAGAATCAGAGCCATTTTTCTTTTCCAATATACAATGCAAATATAATCAGAAAAAAAATGAATAAAGACAATTGAAGCATAGAAGGTATAATATGTGATAAGGACTAGCTTAAACAAGTATGAAATAAATGCTAGAAGCCCAGTAAATACATTAAGCATCTATCAGCTATACAATGTGGTAATTAAAAGAAAGGTAGCCAAACAGATTAGTTAGGCTTGGTTCAAAACCTGGGTTCAAATCCTTATTCCAATACTTTTTAGCTGTGTGATTTCAGAAAAGTTGTTTAACCTCCCCAGATCTCAGTTTCCTCAAGCTGTAAAATAGGGAAAATAAAAGTACAGGATTCTTGGTAGGATTAAATGAGATACACATGTAAAGCACTTAGCACAGTAACTGGTACTTCTTCTTAAAATCTGTCTCCTTACCAGGACACCTCCATCAATAGAATGTAAACTCTATGAAAGCAGGGATAGTACTTACTACTGCAGAGTGGGCACTTAATGTTAATATCTACTGACTAAATTAATGGAACAAAACCATTCAATAAATGGGAACTATTTCTTTTAAGGGTTTCCAGATTTTTAAAAAAGATTTATTTTATTTATTAGCCCACCCCCCCACACCTTGCCGCTTGTTCTCGCTGTCTGCTGTGTCCACTCGCTGCGCATTCTTCTGTGTCTGCTTGTCTTGTCTTCTCATCTTCTCTTTATGTGGTACCAGGAACCAAACCTTCTGACATGGGAGAGAGGCACTCAATCACTTGAGCCACCTCAGCTCCTTGGTTTGCTGTGTTTCTCATTGTCTTTTTCTTCTGTGTCTCTTTTTTGTTGCGTCATCTTGTTGCGTCAGCTCTCCGCGCAGGCTGCCTGCTCTCTGTGCGGACTCGCTTTTGTCTTCACCAGAAGGCCCTGGAAATCGAACCCAGGACCTCCCATATGGTAGATGGGAACGAGCCCAATCACCTGAGCCACATCTGCTTCCCAGTAACTATTATTAATAAAATAATTATAGTATAGACCAATAACTCAACCCAGCTATACTATACATCAGTATCACTGGCAGAATTTTAAAAATTTACTGATTCCTACATTCCAGTATACTACTGAATCAGAAGCTTCATAGTTAGGACAAGTTTCATAGTTGGGGCTTGAATATCTGTTTTCTTTCAGAGCTCCATAGTTAGTGTCAAAGGGTGACCAGGATTGAGAACTACTTAAGAAAACAGTAATCTACTTTATATCAGATAGACTGTGCACTGTCCAGTTCAGGAGCTCTAAAATTAGTGAAAAGTAAATTAATTTCAAGATGGTTCAGAGAAGTATGTCTAAGGGAATGGTCCTTAATTCCACTATTTCATCTAATCCACACACTAACCCTTTGAAGTAGGCACTGTTTTTATGCTCATTCTAAAAGTGAAGAAATGAGTGATCTTTTAGAGAAAAAGCCCTAGGTTTCAGCTTAAAATGTTCTTCTAATAGCAGTAAGGAATTTCTACCCTTTTGTGAGCAAACAGATCAATGGCTAGGATTTGGAGTTTAGTCTGCAGCCACAACACAAATAAAGAGCCCATGAAGGGACCAACCCCATACAGCATCCTACCACCTGAATTCTAATGCCAGAGGGACTTTCACACAGAAGAGGATGACCAGTTATACTTGCCCTCTTTAGGGACAGAAAACATGAAGAGGAATTGTGTTCTAACTAAAGCATAATGAATAACTGCTAATTATAGTTCAACCCCGGTTTAATAAAACCAAAACATAAAAACCTTTCACTAGCTACCAGTCCCCATATTTTATTTTTGTATAATAAAGAGGGAAATAACAACAACAATAAAAAGGGTAATTTAAGGGTTTTAGTAGCAATTTCTGGGAGATTTCCAATTGGATATGTCCTGTAATCTTCTTCATAGTCAACATCTAAACTACTGTACAATAAGAATAAAGATTTAGAACAATGACACCCTGGAATATCCTCACAGATAAAGTTGGACTTAATTCAAGCAGTAAAAATGATACATTAAATATAAATATTTTCTTAAAGAGGCTGAAATAAAAAAGGTTTTTGGGTAACCTTGAATTAATGATAAGATTCAGGAAAATATAATGTTCATTACACAGTATTGCAAATTTACTTGCAATGGAAAATTTCCTAATAGCAGAAACTGACAAAACATTCAACGAGTTTCTAGGGCAATATATTGCTTTCCCTTTTTTAAATTCTAAAAATAAAAAAGGTTCCTCTAGCTCAGGGGTTCTTAACCAGGGGTCCCCTTGGGGGCCCGTGAGCTTGATTTGAAAAAAACCAACTTATTATCTTTATTTTCTCTGGCGTCTAACTGGAATCTAGCATTTTCTTCACTTATGAATGCATGCAATAAATTACGGTAGTATTCATTTCATATCACATTACACTCATCCATACTTCAAACTTACAGTAGTTGTTAGACCCGATGCTAGTTGAGTATAAAACTATCTGCCACTACATTTCACCTGACTGGCAAAGGGATCCCTGGAACAAAAAAGGTTAAGAACCCCTGCTCTAACTGGAATGAGTTGACTATATTCACGTGCAGAAACACAGAGATGAACTTAGATCACCTTTTAAGTCTCCACAATTCTATGGTTTAATCAAGGACCCACCACTTTGGCTTCTAAAAAGGAAGAAACTAACGTTTTCAGAAAAATGGGAAAAGGGTTTTAGGATGCCAATCTGTAATTTATACCCAAGCTATTCTCTAGCTTGACTGAGTGGCTAATTCTTCCCTCCTCTCAACTACTTGGTTTAATTTCTTTTATAAAGTAGTTTTGATAAGAAGAGGAGAAAGAAGGAGATACCTTGGGAAAGGTCCGACAAAAATCTAGCTAGTCAAAAACTCAAGTCAAAAGCTAAAAAAAAAAAAAAAAAAAAAAATGCATTTTTAAAAGCACAGGTGCCAAGTTTTAGAAGGGTGGTGGCAAATCTTTGCTTCACCCTGCAAATATTACACTTTTCATCCATCTTTACCTCAGTTTCTGGATAGTTAAGAGCCAGTAGTATAAACTGCAAAAGAAGTTAATCATGACTCAGAACAATAGTGACCATTAAAAAAAAAGATAAAGAACAAATGACATTATTTTGCTATATCAAATTGATTGCTGTATCAAATAGTGGCTGAAATACACTTAGTAATGACCAAGGACAAATAAATCTTGGTAATCAGAGATATGGGTTGTAATGGGGTTGAAATGTAATGTTTTAAAACCATGACCTATGAGGCATTTTAGACTGGCAAAGACTTTAATTAAACTTAAAAATCAATATTCTTTTGCTATCAGTATGTGTTCCCTCTCTCTGTGCTCTGATATATATTCCAGAAGATTGGGATCAGCCTACAAGTTAAGGATAAGGAGGAACTATAAAGGAATGATAAAACAAAAATAAATTGAAAAATGGAAACCTGAAGGGTAGCAGCCACAAATGTTTGTATGGAAAGTGTCTGAAAACAGACTACAGAGCACATAAAGGAACACGCACCTGGGTTCAAATATGGTACAAATAAATATGTGCCCCTATGGCTAAATATGTCGATGTGGCCTGAGAAATATTTAGCGTAGACCTTTGTCTAAGCAGAGAAAAAGCTAAACTACCGGGTGTAAATGTTGTATACTGACCCATATTTACATAAATCTTCCTTCTGGGGAAAGCAACTACATCACTGTTAAACTTTTCCCACCAGTTAGCAAAACCTTATGGATGTGGTCAAAACACAGACACAAAACCTATATGAAATTTTATGTTCCCACAAGAACCAAATTTAGGAGAGTCAGTATGTGAAAATAGAAACTGAACTGATTCAGAAGATTTGGTTTGTCTTGTCACAAGCAGGTCACAGATCTCACCAAATGTTCATTAGCAGCACTATTAGGAGAATCATGGGGGAAAAGCAGAATTAACAAGTTAGTTTATTCTGCATTTGTGCAGTGTGGACACAGCATGCATGTCAATTAAGTGTCTCAAAGGACCAAGAAGGCACAGTTGTTAGATAAGTAAAATAAATAAATCAGTAAAAACATGCTATTTCTTAGAACAGCCCTGTAAATCTGTGTACACTAACCAGTTATTTAGAAATCAGGTGATGTGTGTGAATCAACAAACCAAAGCCTTGTGTCTCAACAGACGTGCATCTCAAAGAATCTGGTAAACTTCGCATGGATAAGCAAACTGAAGCACCAAAGGATTAAGTGAATTGCTCAGGATCACAGGAAAAGTTGGAACAAGTGGTCTTGATCAAGTCTTAAAATACAATCATTGATTCATTAAGACATTCAACAAACATTTAAGTGTCCACTATGCTAGGTGTGGATGATAAAGAAGACAAAAACCTCCACTTTGAATAAGCGCACAATTTAGTAGGCAAACTGTCGAGTGAGCAAGTGATTATAATGCATTGTGATAAATCCTCCTCAGAGCAGCAGGGTATGGGTGTTCCAGGATAATCTGACACTGCCTGGGTGAGAGCCAGGGATAGTTTCACAGAGGAAAAGCCACTTGGGCCAAGCCTTGAAGGATGAACAGGAAGTGACCAGGTAGACAACAGGAGAAGGAGAGCATGGATTCTGAATGAATCAAAGCAAGGAAGCTTTTCATGTCAAGAGTTTATCAGGAGCTGCAAATAAAAGCATACGGCTAAAGATGGAGATAAAGTTCTAGAAATAGCAAAGGGCCATGCTTAAAGAGTTCAGACCTTAGTTTCTGGGCAATGAAAAGCAACTGAAGAACTTCACGCAGGAGAGTGTCACAATCATGTTTCATTTATTAAAATGAATCTGGGTGTACTGTGGAAGATCAATTAGAGGAAGGAGGATAAAACCAGAGGCAGGAAAACCCACTGGGAAGCTTTTCCTGTAGTCTAAGGAACAAAGAGCCTAAATGAAGGCAAGAAAATGAACCAAGTAGGAAGAACTATTTTTCCCTTCTTAAGGGTAGCTTTTATCAGGTCATGTTTTAGAATCAGGTAGGTAATATTGTAATAATAAGAAAGAATGGCCATAATACTGTTACTTTTGTATTTGTTTGAGAGTTGCACTGAGATTAAAATGCTTCAATATGTGTTTATCAACTGTAACAAATGTACCATACTAAGGAAAGATGTTGTTAATGGGGAATGTGCGGGAGAGAGAGGCAGTGGGGTATATGGAAATCCCCTATATTTTTTCTGTAACATTTATGTAATCTAAAGCCTTTTTTTTTTTAAAAAAAAGACATTAGTTATGTCAAACCACCAAACAGACTTTAATAATGTAAACAAAAGTTCTAAAACATTTGGAATAAATCTCAATAACAAGAATAAATTTGTTCGTAATCTTAGTTTCAAGCTCAAGTATTTTTATGTCAATATACAGAAATAAATAGTGAAGTAGTAGAGACGAGCTTAAGGTGTGTCAACTAGTGAAATGGTGGAGAATCTGCAGCACTGCTAGCAGTCTCAACCTCTGAAGTCTTATTAATCTCTTGATACCTGGAATAAAGTTCCTCAGTGCTTTTCATATTAATGAAGATCAAATTAGCAACAGCAAAACTAAGTGAAAAATCACCAAAGAAACAAAATTGAAGCAATTTGTTATTTATCTTGAGACATACAGACAACAAGAATCATAAGTGAGAAGCAGAGTTCAGCAGAATATATAACATAAACAATCATGTAATTGTTAATGCTGAATTTCCCCCAAACACAGAAATATAACTTTACCTCATGCCAGTCTTCAAGTTTGTTGTCAGAAAGATCTAGTTCTGACACATGAGCGCAGAAGGCAGCGATTTCTTTTTCATCCCCTGCACAGGTTATGCCACAGCTATTCAACACCAGTACACTTGGGAGGTTGAGGCGATCTGAATCACGGGAGAAACAAGACACTTTCAATGTCAGCCTAATTCCTTATCTACATGTTCAGTCACCAGGAATCATCAAGAAACAAAATGTCAAACTATGGGAAATTACACAAGGACCTGGAGAATACAGGGTACAATGGGATCCTACAGTACTGAACTCGAAGGGGAGACAGCCAAACGTGGCTCAGGAGGAGACTGGAAGTACTGGAGCAGCACCACCATGCTACCACGCTATCACCTAACCACTGGATCCAATCCCATCATATTTGGACTATCACTGCCTACTTATTGGTCTCAAGTCTTTCTTTTTAAAAAATTTAACATAGGGGAGTGAGTGTAGCTCAGCAGTTGAGCGCCTGCTTCACATTACGAGGTCCTGGATTCAATTTAACTCAAAAATACCACTCAGGTGGTTCTTTTCTTTCTTTCTGAGGTTTATCTTCACCTTTTGCTGCCTTTGAAAATTACTTCAAACCATTAAAGAGTCTATCTGCTAAACCAATTCTGTCCTACAAGTTTTTATCATTTAAGAAATCTTCCTCACTTAAGAGGATCCATTAAAAATCTCCAACTCTTTCACTCATACTTGTTCATCAATCATTCTCCTATGTCATATCTATATAGAACTTGTCCCTTATGAAAATTATCTTTTAAAATATCATTGTAATGGGGGAAAGTCATTATTCAATGAGTTTGGTCAAGCTGAGATGTAACAACTCTCTGACTAGTTCAAAAAGACAGGTATCAATAAAATCATTCTTACTATCTCCAATAAAAAGGAGAATTCAATCATTCTTTTCCCGTTTGTGTAGAAAAAAGGACTTGTAAAGGAAATATTTTATTAATGGAGTCTTCAAATTATATGGTTTTTCAACTTAGCACTTGTCAATATCAAATTTCAGAGAATAAGAACAGATCCTGAAAAAAAAATTACCAAGTAAAAAGTTCACTTCTTCCTGGCATTTCAGTTTATTCAGAGTAATAAGATAGATGTACTGAGAAATAATACTCAGTAACCTTTGGACATAGGGACTGAAACATTAATTGATTCAGTATCAATCCTCCATAATTACAAAGAACTGTAACTGTTAATTAAAACACTAAACTAAAAGGCAAGCAAAAAGCACATCTTATATATTTCTAGTTATAGATCTCTGCTCAAATCATAATCCCTCTCTTAGAATGCCTTTATTTCTTCTCTAACCAAATGCAACTCATTCTTCCTTTAAAAAAAAAAAATTAGAGCAGGTATAGGTTCACAGGAAAACCATGCAGAAAGTTCCTATATTAGCCCTCCCCCATAGCATTCCCTATTATTAACATTTTGTATTAGTGTGGTACCTTTGTTAAACTGATAAAAGAATATTATTCTAATTATATTATTAACTATATAGTCCATAGTTTACATTAGGATTTAGGATTCACTCTTTGTGTTACATAGTTCTATGTTTGTTTTTTAACTTTTTTCCGGCAACATTTATAAAACCTAAAACTTTCATTTCAACCACTTGCAAGTATATACTTCAGTGGTGTTACATTCAAAATGCTGGGCTACCATCACCACATCTATTACCAACTATGATGGTTAGGCTAATATATCAACTCAGCCAGGTAATTGTGCCCAGCTATTAGGTCCAGCAAGCACTAGGCTAATTGAGTTTACTGCATGGATGGCTGATTACATCTGCATCAATCAGGGAAATTGGATCAAGAATGGATGACGCTTTTATGTCATAAAAGGGAACTGATTTCAACATTCAAAAAGAATTTCCCAGCTCGTCATTTGACAGCGAACTTCTCCCAGGAACTCATCAAGGACCCTTCATTGGTCTTTCATCAGAGCCCCTGGC
>PVKH010002949.1:0-25962 GCA_004027955.1 Chaetophractus vellerosus | reverse complement strand
AAAAATCTACAGAACTCCAATTTACAGTGAACCCTAAGTTAACCATGGACTAGAGTTAATAGTACAATTATAAAAATGTACTTTCATCAACTGTAACAAATGTTCCACATCAATGCAAGGTGTTAATAATAAGGTGGTATATGGGATCCTGTATTTTATGTATGATTGTTCTGTAAAGTCACAACTTCTCTAATAAAAAAAAAGTAGTAAGATTTAAATCTAATTTCAGAACACTGGTTCATTGTCAAAAAGCTACAAAGTGCAGAAAAGTTTCCATACATACATACATACCATCACATGTAATCCCACCAATAACATTTCAAACACATCCTGCCATCATTTTTTCTTTGAAAATGCTACATACATATATAATCACATTGGAATCATACCATACCTTTTTTATAATCAAAAGATCATTTTTCTAATTGACATGTATTAAACACTGTGTGTTGGATGATGCAAAAATAAACAAATTTGATCTGGACCAGGTCTGGGAGCTTAGGAGAGGGCTGCAGCGGTGCACACGTACGCACGAGGCCTGAGGCTCTCGCCTGTGGGTACCAGTGCATGTGGGTGTAAGTTAGGCACGTCCCAAGTGCCTCCACATCCTGTCTGTTGCATGGCCTGGGGGGTTGTATATCCAGAAAGGCTGTGTAAACATGGAGCAGGTTGTGGCCTTGACACTAACAACCTGTGGGACATTGACAACATCACTTCTCCACTCTGGGTCTCAGTTTCCTCATCTGATCCTGCAGGTGGCACGTCAGAATTCATCCTTTATGTCAAAATGGGGCTGGTCTTCAGGCTTGAAGTCCAGGTTGGGGCTGCCATCCTCGTTAAGGATTCTTCGGGCCGTGTAGCCGACGATGGGGTACTTGGCTTTGTACACTTTGGTGAAGACATCATCCAGGGACCTCAGCTCGTCGGCCGTGAGGCCCGTAGTGTCATGGGTGAGGTCTGCAGGATGCAGGGACATCTTGGCCACCCCTCTGGTAGAGTCCTTCCCGGTCAAGGCATTGTAGGGGGCTCCTCTTCCATAAAACTCCTTTCCAGAAGTGACATCAAACACCACTCCCTTCACTCTCATGTAGATGGGCTGGTCTTCCTCCTCCCCACAGTAGCGGGCCAGTTCCTCCTCCGTGAAGAGCCGCACCGGGGGCCCCCACTCGGCGGGGTGCGGCGCCTGCCCGGCCCTGGTCGCGGACGACCCGGGAGCCAGAGCCACGACCAGGGCCAGCGCTACCAGCAGCCGCAGCGGCCGCCTGGGCGCGGGGCCCACCATGGCGAGCCGGCGGAGCCTGATTTATCTTTTTAAATAACTATTTTGAAATAATTTCAAATTTACAGGATAGATGCAAAAATTATGCAAAATTTATGAACTTCAACATACTGCCCACTCATATACACTAACTTTTAACATTTTGCCTTATCTGTATTTCATCCTTCCCCCCTCCCTTTTCTAAACACTTGAAAATAGATTGTATATAACATGCTCCTTGGACATCTGTGTTCAGGGATGATTCATGCAAATTTTCTAAGAACAAGGATGTTCACTTAAGTAACTACCTTAAGTAAAGTTATCAAGTTCTAGAAATTTAACATTGATATAATGATCACAGTCTATATTCCAAGTTTCCTTATTTCCCAAAAAAAATGTCATTTTGGGCATTTTCTCCTCAATTTTTAGATCCAGTCAAGGATCATGTGTTACATGTAATTGTCATTGTCTCTTTAGTTACTCTTTTTTTTTACATTGTGGAGGCATATATACAACATAATCTTTCCCAGCATAATCCCTCCCAAGTATTGAAAAATTGGAATTAATCACACTTAAAATGTTGTTATATACTCACACCATAATGTATCAGAACTTTTGAATTACTCCAAACAGATTGTCTACACTTATTATGCATTAATTCCCATCCCCTCTTTCTCTAACCTGTCCCTGGTTACCTGCACTCTACTTTCTGTCTCAATGAACATGCATATCCTAGCTATAAGTAGAATCATACAATATCTGACTCTTTGCATCTGACTTATTTCATAAGTAGTAGCATGTATCACAACTTCATTCCTTTTATGGTTAAATGATATTCCATTCTTCATTCATCTGCTGACATTTGGGTTGCTTCCACCTTTTAGCTATTGTTAATAATGCTACCATGAACATTTTTTGTTATATGCAGAAGTTGTATTTGTGGATCCTATGATGGTTCTATATTTAGCTTTTTAAGAAACCATAATTTAATTTATCTTTTGCTTGATAACTGGAAAACTGAGCCAAATTCACTGCTCAAATCTGAGACAACTCACTAGCCTCAATATCTGTGATGAAAAATTATTTGTGAATTATACATTCAATGTTATTTTAAACTTTCCCTGCTCATGGTTACTTTAATGGTCAATATTTGTGTTTAAAATATTATTTTTAGATATATTTCATTTAAAAGGACAAATATAAAGTCAGTTTTCTGTTTGAGAAATTTGCTAAATTTTTGAAGCTCGTGACAGAGGGGAAAAGAAAGCTAAATTTGTAAACTCAGAAATTTTGAAGAACAAAACTAAATCAACTGGAGTTTCAGGTAGAAGCAAAAGGGACCCATGTAAGTCACAATCAAAATTTGAAAGGGACATATCCAGGGACCATGCCTAAACCAGAGAAGGATTAAGCCCTATAAAAACTACAATCCAGATTCAAATCTGCTCAGTCTCTGACTAGATTGACATGATCACATGTTAACCTATCTGCCAAATAGAGGAAGAGTAAATTGCTTTTCAAGGGATACATCAGGTCAAAGCTCTATGATTCCTCTGTACACACAGTCTAAAATACCTAAAAAACTATCAGACATGATAAGAAGTGGAGACATATGACCCATATTTAGGAAGAAAATATTATAGCATTAGACCAAGATGACCAAATTATTTAAAATATCAAAGGGTTTAAAGTAAATATTATATATTGTAAAAGACAATAAGAATAAATGAAAATATGAATAGTATTACCAGAGAAATAGAGTATCTAAAAAAAGCCTAGCAATAAATTTTAACTGAAAAAATAAGGTTATGAATTTAGGATTGGCTAAGAAGAATGGACATAGCAGAAGAAATTGATGAAAGGCATCCACCCACAGATTCAAGAAATCCAGTGAACAAAAAAAAGGGAAAATTACAAAGAAAACCATATCTTGAACACATAGTAATGATTTTGTTGAACACCAAACACAAAAAGTATATCTTTAATGGAATCAGAAAAAAAATATTTCCATCAAAGAAATTGCAATATGACTGATGGGTTAGTAACCAACAGAAAATATGAAAGCCTGAAGACATTTTAAAATGCTGAGAAGATACTATTCCTTGGAATTCAATATCCAGTGAAAATACCAAACATAAAGAAAAAGTCAATCATTTTCAGATTAACAACCATTAAGAGAAATTTTACTTGACAAAATCCCGGGATACATCTTCAGACTGGAAAGCAATTTATCCCATTTAATAAAAGAGGGGAGAAAAGAGTTAGAAGGGAATGAAAACCACTGAAAACAAAAAATAAAAAAGAATCTTTACTATTTAAAACAAAAACCATAATGGCAACAAAAAGAAATGACTTCTGATGTTTTAATATTTATAGAAATCATTTAATAGAATTAATATATTTTACCGTGAATGTGTGGTGGTAAGGAATACCAAGATACATATTAAAATTTGATGCCACTGCCTTGATTTGTGCTAAAGCTATCTGAAGTTTTATTCACAGTTGCTTTTACTTCCATTGTAATAGGCTATTAGAACAATCTGAAAGCAGAGAGATATAGACACAAATGCTTCTATTAAAACATAGGATAAAGAAATTTGCAAAAATATAAAACAATGCTCTTCTTTTCACTTTGCTCTTTATTTTGCCTTGTAAATAAAGTTATTTTTCATAAAATATATTTTTCATTAACCTGTAATGCAGTTATTATTATTTTTAAAATGAGTTAAGATAGCCCAGTGGATAAGGGTGCCAGTACACCACATGGGAGGCCCCAGGTTCGGTTCCCAGGGACCTCTCTGAGTGGGCAGATGGCCTTGAGAAAGACAAGGCACTGTGGGCAGGGAAAAGCTGCCATGGGCAAGGCAAAAAGCCACCATGGGCAGGGTGGAGCCACCACGGGCATGGCAAGTCACCCATGAAACACGGAGCTGCAACCCGCGAATCACGGAGCCAAACAGCCTGCAGAACATGGAGCTGTGCTGCCTGCAAAACACGGAGCAGAGCCGCCCATGAAATGGAATGGAGCCACCTACAAGTGGGGCAAGCCACCTGTGCAGAGGGCCAACTTGGCAAGTCGCTGCGAAAACAGGGGGAGACTAGAAGCAAACATAGAAGAACACAGAAGAATGGACACACAGCAAGAGCAAGCAGAAAGGGGGGGTCATATGTAACCAAAAAATTGGATAAAAAGTAAATAAATAAATCTTAAAAAAAAAAAAGGGAACTGATTTCAACATTCAGAGAGAATTTCCCAGCTCATCATTTGACAGCTAACTTCTCCCAGAAACTCATCAAGGATCCTTTATCGGTCTTTCATTGGAGCCCCTGGCTTGCAACCTGCCTGCAGAACCTGGACTTGTGCATCCCCACAGTCACATGAGAGACTCTTATAAAATCTTATATTTTTAACAGATATCTCCTGTTGATTCTGTTTCCCAAGAGAACCCTGGCTAAAACAGTACTCCAGAAAAGTATGTTCTTAAAGTTAACCCATTCCTGTGGGTGTAGAACCAATGTTAGGGTCTTTTGGTTAGTAGGATCTTACCTTAAGTTAAGATGTGATCCACCTCATTCAGGAAAGATCTTAATTCTCTTATGGTGTACTTTATAAGGGAATAAAATTCAGGTAAAGAGAGAGAGAAAAACACAGAGGCAAGAACCTGAAAGTAATGATACTTGGAAGAGAAGGGAGAGATCAGCAGATGCCGTCATGTGTCTGGACATATGATAGAAGAGCCCAGGATTCACAGCAGCCAGCATTCAGGGGGAAAAAACCCATCATCTTGATGATGGCAAGATTTGCACATTTTCATGGCTTCAAAACTGCAAGCATGCAAGCTAATAAATTACCATAATTAAACCCAGCACATTATATGGTATCTGCTTACCACAGCTTAGCAAACTGAAACAGGGCCCCCAATCATTTTGAAGAGTGTAAAGTGGGTCTTGGACACAAAACTAGAGAAATATTGACCTAAGTTATCTGTGATTTAAGAATTCTATACCTTGAGATTTACAACTTTACTTGACTATGATGGTGTGAATATATGAAGATCAGATTCCTTGACAAGGGCTTTACACAGACTATTCCTACATGACTTCACTTGGGAGTGCCATGCATTTTTTTCCACCGTCAGAAGTTATTTTAGTAATTTCCTAAAGGCAGGCTGGGAGAGAGATGGTAACATGAGTAAGGGGCAAGGAACTTTGGGTCATTACCTCGTATAACTTACTTGTGCTTTGAGGCATATTAATAACAGAGACATTTAACAATGGAGTGCTGGTGTGCATACCCAGACATATGTTGTGGTGGTCAGACAAGAATCAATAATGAAGGGCTTCTCAGATAGCATGGTAAATTGGAGACCCATGGTCAAGCATTTAGTCTCTACAAAGACCCATTAGCAAGTCAAAATGTGTTTCTTGAAAGGAGAGTAGTATCCAGAAAAGATGGCCAGTCTTTGCTCCAATATTCACCTATACAGGCCTGCCCAAATGTCTAAACAACATCTCTTTCCACCACTGACATTTCATTCACCTTTGAATCTGTTATCATAAGGTCCAAGTGGGAGAGCAGTTTGCCTGGAAACCTGAACCTGTTGCAAGAATTTCTCTCCTTCCAGGTCTCACTCAAAAACAGCAGGTTTTTGTGTCACTCAGTAAAAGGACTGGATTAGCACACTCAGATGAGAAACATGTTGCCTCAAAATTGCACAACAGCCAACTAGGCATTGTGATACTTTTTTAGTTGTAGGAGGCACCATATGCAAAAGCTTATCCTTCAACTTACAAGGAACATAATATGTCCCACATCACCAGATGCTTAGAAATTTTTCCGAGTTGGAAGGCCCTGAAATTTTGTTGGATTTCTCTCTCAATCTCTGACACTCAAATGCTTTACAATAAATGTAGAGTGATTGTTTCTTGTTGCTCCCTAGATTCATTCAGCTTAATGCCATCAAAAAAATGGACCAGGTGATTCTTGTGGAAGAGAAAGGTGTATGAGGTCTCTGCAGACTAGATTATGACATAGTGCTGGGGAATGATATACTCCTGACATAGGACAGTGAAGATGTATTGTTGGCCTTGCAAGCTGAAAGTAAACTCCTTTTGGTGGGTCTTTAATAACACATATTGAGAAAATTTTAGTTTACCAGTTCAATATCTGCACATCAATTGCCAGAATATATGTTAGTGTGTTCAAGCAATGATACGCCCTCTGGAATAATAGCTGCAATTGGGTTCACCACCTGGTTAAGGTTAAGACAATTTGGTGTTATTTTCTAAGGTAACAGAGTTAGACTCATTTATAATTTCCCTACACATGGTTTTCTGCCATTTTTATTTTGAATTTATAATTAGCACCATACTCATTAAATATATGTCCCAGAGACATAATTCTTCATTCTGTTCATGTGCCAGTTGAGCCCTGAATCTCAGCAGAGTTACAGCCAACACCTACTTTCCAGTTCCTTGGACTCGCCCAGGACAACTAACAAAAGGATGATAATGGACAATGCCCATCCCCAAAACTGAGGTATCTGCAACTGCAAGCAAGACAGTTCCACCCATCTACCCATGGGATCCAAGCCCCCTCTCAATCAGAAAAGAGTGGACATCAGCATCCCAAAATCCTCAAGATTGAAGAACAAACAAACTTAAGGGGGCAATGCAACTATGGACTAAAGTAGACTTATGAGTGAAGTCTCATGAGTTACTTATTCTTGAGTTACTTATTCTAGTAATGGAAGAACTTGTAACTTTGATATTAAGGTAATGGTCACCAGAGGTTCTGAGGGAGGGTGAAGGAAGAATAGATATAACATAGTGTACTCCGGGGACTTTGGTAATGTCCGGCATGATATTGCAATGACAGATAAAGGCCATTATACAGTTTGCTGTGTCAAAACCTATAAAATTATGCAGTGCAAAGTGTAAACTATAAACTATAGTCCATGGTTAGTAGCAATGTCTCAAAATGTGTTCATCAATTGTAGGAAACCTACCACACTAATGAAAGATTTTGTTAATGGGGGAAAATGTGGCAAGAGGAAGGGGTAGGGTATATGGGAATTCCCTACATTTTTGATGTAACATTTATGTAACATTTATGCTTGTAAACTAATATTTTCCTCTGGATATGATACATTTTGATTATATTAAATACAGCTGTGGGGTCTTTGAGTAAATTACCTGTTAGGATTAGAGCTTTTTGATTGGACTAAGTCATTAAATGTGACTCAGTTTAAGTCCCCACCCATTTGTTGGGTCTCATATAAAGGGACACTCACTCAAGAAGACACATGGGAAGAGAGAACTCTTTTACATTTTATCTTGCTTCAACAATATAAAATGACTTGGTGAGAAGGGAACCCTGAGTTGGCTTTTTACAGCCTTCTAGCTGTAAGTTTTTACCCCAAACACCCTTTACAAAAATCAACAGACATCTGATACTTTGAATCTGCAGCTCTTTAGCAGACTAATACCACCTGCATATGAAAAAGTCTAATTTTGTCAGAAAGAAAGAATTTCTGTAGGACTAAAGAGCCATGACCACAGGACTCTGGAACCCATTTGAAGGAACAACCACAGGACTAATTAGATTCAAGTTATTGAATTCAATTTTAGAAGTAGAAAATCAGAAAATTAACAATTTGTTACTTCCAATAAAATTCAAAATTTGGGAAAAAAAAACCTCAGTAGGCATGGTGTCAACTAGCTATTATAGCCACAATTATTCTGTGTAACAGTCATTATACATACAACAGAAACTCATTCATCTGTGGTTTTCAGCTGGGTGGCTCTGCAGATCTCTGCTGTCCTCTTTGTCATGTGTGGAGGTTCCTTTTGTTGTAAGTTGAGCTGGAATTGCTTTGGGGGTTGACTGGGATGACTTGACTCTGCTACATGTTTCTCTCATTCTCTCATATGCCTGGCTTAGTTGTGTTCCTATAGACTGCTTTCATTTATTACAACATATTGTGGTCTTTCCTGACTTAGAGTTGTCATATACTATTTTTATCTCTTAGTCTACACTTCCAAGTCTTCTTCTATAAGTTAGCTCCCATTAATTTTTCAAATTTAATGTGTTCTCTGAACTTCTGAGCATGTTATGAACTTTAAAAGCTCTTGAAATTTTCCATCTTTTTCCTTCATATCACGAGTCATAATTTACAATTATACATCCAATTATGTGGTTGGTTATTTAAGGTCAAGCTCCCTCATTAAAGAGTATATTCATTCCATGAAGCTAGATGAGTGCTTGACTCCAGAACTAGACACAACATCTGATATATATTGAGTAATTGAAGTAGGTGATCAGTGAACGCTTTCTGAATAATTAAATTTTGGAAAGCACCATAGTGAAGATTATTTTTTAAAATTTATTGAAATATATCACTCATACATGAACAGACATAAAGAATAAGTATATAGTAATAGTTGTGAACTCACAAAACAAACACACATAACATCATACAGGGCTCTCATATCTCACCCTACCACTAACATCTTGCATTGTTGTGAAACATTATTAACTAATGATTAAAGAGCATCCTCAAAATATTACTACTAACCAAAGTATTTTCCCCCAACCCACCTTATTATTATTATTATTATTTATATCATTTATACATGAACATATATAAACAATAAATATATAGTAAAAGTTGTGAACTTAAGAAGCAAACATTCATAACATCATACAGGGGTCCCATACATCAACCCTCCACCAACACCTTGCATTGTCATGAGACATTTGTTCAAATGATGAAAAAATATTGTCAAACTCTTACTATTAATTATAGTCCTTATCTTATATTTGGTGTATTTTCCCCCAACCCACCCTATTATAATTTGTTAAATATATTTTTATGACAAAAGGTGTAAACTTAAAAATCAATCATGCACATGTGCAGAATTCCCAAACAACACCCCTTGATCAACACACCACACCATGGTGGAACATTTGTTACAGACTATGCAATAGTATCATCAGAGTATTACCAGTTCCACAGCATATATTTGGCACACATTTTCCATACTCGCCCATTATCAACACAGTACATCTTTGGCATAGATGCAAGAATATTACATTATTGCTGTTAACCACACTCCATAGGTCACTACCCATGCTTCTTCACATTCCCACCACCCTGCAATACTGATATACACCTGTTCTAGCTCACAAAGGACACTCTTGCATCTGTACCATCAACCACTTTTCTCATCCATCTCTGGGTTTGCTGTGCAATTCAGTCCCTAGATTATTCTCTAGCTTTCTCTCAATTGGCATTTATATTACTAGACTAACATTTTCAGCCACATCCCCATTTATAAACCAGCTGTCACTCACTATACTGTGTAACCATCAACTCTGTACCTTTCCACATTCTAACAGTAAAGCTAATTAAAACTTCTACATATATTAAATATCAGTAGCCCATCTCAGACTTCCTCTTATCTCCTTTAAGAAGCCACCGCCTACCACCAGGTCTTGAGGATATTTTCCTACATTTTCTTATAGAAGCTTTATATTTAGGTTTTTGATTCATTTTGAGTTAATATTTGTATAGGGGACTTCTTTCCTTCTTTTGCTATGGATATCACATTTTCTCAGCACCATTTGTTGAATGGACAGTTCTGCCTGAGCTGGGTGGGTTTGACAGGCTTGTCAAAAATCACTTGACCATAGATGTGAGGGTCTGTTTTTTAACCATCAATTTGGTTCCATTGGTCTATGTGTCTGTCTTTATGCCAGCACCATGCTCTTTTTACCACTATAGCTATGTAATACAACTTAATGACCAGAGATGAGGGTCCTCCAATTTCACTTTTCCTTTTTAAGATGTTCTGGCTATTCAGGACTCCTTACCCTTACAAATAAATTTGACAATCATGTTTTTCATTTATTTTAAAAATGCTGGTGGAGTTTGTATTGTGATTGCATTGAATCTGTATATGAATTTGAGTAGAATTGACGTTGTAATGATATTTAGTCTTTCAATCCATGAGCAGGGAATGTTCTTCCAAATATTTAGGTCTTTTTTGGTTTCTTTCAACAATGAATTGTAGTTTTCTGAGTATGAGTGCTTTACATCATTGATTAAGTTTATTCCTGAATATTTGGGTTTTATCTGTCATATTTTATTTTCACCAGTCTTTAGACACTTTTAGTTACATTTATTGATATGATATTCATTTCTTTACTCTCTTCCAGACCTCTATCTCCTGTCTTTTCTTTTCAGGCTGTAGCACACCCTTTAATATTTCCTGCAAAGAAAGTATCTTGGTTACAAACTCTCTCAGTTTCTCTTTATCTGTGAATATTCTAAACTCACCTTCATTTTGAAAGACAATCTTGCCAGGTATAAGATTCTTGGCTGGAAGATTTTCTCTTGCTGTATCTTAAATATATCACACCACTGTCTTCTTGCCTCCACGGTTTCTGATGAGAGATCAGCACTTAATCTTATTGTGTATCCCTTAAAATTATGCATTGCTTTTCTCTTCCTGCTCTCAGAAATCTCTCTTTGTCTTTGGCATTTGACATTCTCATTAGTATGTGTCTCGGAATTGGTCTATTCAGATTTTTTTTTTGATGGGAGTATGTCATGCTTCTTGGACATGGATATCAATAGGGGTGGGAACTTTTCTACTATAATTTCTTCAGATATTGCTTCTGCCCCTTTTCCCTTATCTTCTCCTTCTGGGACACCCATGGCATGTATGTTTGCACATTTCTTGCTATTATTTAGTTCCCTGAGACCTTGTTCAAATTTTTCCAAACTTTTCTTCATCTGTTCTTTTATATGTTCACTTTAAAAGGCCATTTCTTCAAGCTCACCAATCCTTTCCTCTGCCTCCTCAAATATGCTATCATATGATTCCAGTGTATTTTTTATTTCATTTATTGCACATTTCATTCCCATAAGATCTGCTATTTTTTATATATGCTTTCAAATTCTTCTTCATGCTCATTCAATATCTTCTTAATATATTTAATTTCTTTAGCTATTCTATTGAATTTCTTAAGGAGATTTGTTTGAACATCTATGATTAGTTGTCTCAACTCCTTTATGTCACCTGGAGGCTTATCTTGTTCCTTTAACTGGGCCATATTCTTCTGGCCAAATTTCTTCTCTGCTTGCATCTACTGGCAATCACTAGTCTACTTACTGTCTATGGATTTGCCTATTCTGGACAATTATTATAAACAGAATCATAAAATTTGTGGCCTTTTATGTCTGACTTATTTCACTTAGCATAATGTTTTCTTGTTTCATCCATGTTGTAGCATGCATTGGTGCTTCATTCCTTTATGTGGCTGAATAATCATCCATTATACAAATAATTCACAATATATTTATCCATTAATCCATTGACAAATGTTTGGAAACCTCTTCTCATGTTCTTCTTATCCATTTTTATATCTTTGGAAAAATAGCTACTCAGTTCTTTTGATCATTTTTTAAATTGGTCTTTTGGTCTTTTTGTGGTTGAGTTGTAAAAGTTATTTATATATTATAGACACTAGACCTTTATCAGATTTATGATTTTCAAATATTTTCTCTCTTTCTGTGGATTGTCTTTTCAGTTTTGTTAGTGTCCTTTAAATAACAAAATATTTTAACTTAATGATGTCCAAATTATCTACTCTTTTTTTTTCCCTTTGTTACTCAAGCTTTTACTGAAATATCAAAGGATACTTGTTAAATCCAGGTCATAAAGAATTACCTTCATGGTTTTGTGGCTTTAAAACTCCAAGAGTTTCATAGTTTTAGCTCTTTCATTTAGTCTTTTAATATATTTTGAGTTGTATTTTATATATAGTGTGAGCTATGCATTCAATTTCATTCCTTTGCATTTGGCTATGCAATTGTCCCAGCACCATTTTTTTTTTAAAGAATGTTCTTTCTTTGTTGCATGGTCTTGGCACCCTTGTCAAAAGTAAGTTGTCTATAGAAACTTGGTTTTATTTCTGGGAATTCAATTCCATCTGATTGATCGATATGTCTCTCCTTGGGCCAGTACTATAAGGACCACTTGTAAGAACTGACTTCACCCAATTTCTGTCTACTCTGTTAGGCCCTGTTAAGCTAATCTTAGACTTACAGCAGTAGCTAACTAATTAAAAATAAAGTACAACTCCAGCACCAACAATATAAACAATATTGTCTTCTTGCCTATGTACATGACTACATCTATCAATTATTTTAATCTTTAGCTCTTTTCAACAATGTTTTGTAGTTTGCAGAGTTCAAGTTTGCAAGTATTTTAAGTTTATTCCTAAGTATTTTATTATTTTGATACTATAAGAAATAATATAATTTTATTAATTTTAATTTCAGCTTGTTTATTGTGAGTGCACAGAAATACAGTTGATGTTGTGTATTTATCTGGTACCTTGCAAATTTGCTAAATCCCTTTATTTGTTCTAATAGTTTTATAGTGTTTTTTTAAAAGGATATTCTGTATGTAAGATCATATTCTATACTATGAGTGATAGTTTTATTTCTTCCTTTCTGATCTGGATGACTTTTCTTTCTTTCTCTTGCTTAATGTCCCTGATCAGAAACTCCAGCATGACTTTGAAGGAGTGAGAGCAGACACTTTGGCCCTGTTCCTCATATTAGGGGGAGTATCTTGTCCTTCACCATTTCATAGATGTTATTTCTGGGGTTTTTGTAGATGCCCTTTCATGGTTATGGGAGAATTTTTCTATTTTTAATGTAGTGTTTCCATCATGGGATAGTGTTGGGTTTTGTCAAATACTCTTCTGGGGTTTAAGATATGATCATGATTGATATTGTGTTTTATTCCATGTTCACTTCTTCTCTTTCTCATACCAAATTGTTAAATCCCATTAATTACCTCTGATTGTGTAATTGTTTTAAACAATTCATGCTCTGCAGAAATTGAATTTGAATGAATTAATGATAAGATACAAGAATGTCTCCAGAAACTAATACAATCAAATTGTAGACCCACTAAAGGAATAATTTCTTAGATCAGTTCATTTTATTATATCCGCAGGAGCATTCTTCCCAGCTTTCTTCTGAAAACTAGGCTAGTAGTTTAGCCTTTATCTTGAATCTCATTCCAATTGCTATTCACCACAAACACCACTGTTTATGAAAGCACACTTAGGCTTCATTTTCTCCAAGCTCTGTTGTAAATGAAGCCATTTCCTTTGGGAAAAGTTTAAGGGCTATCTGTTTTGGGACCAGCTTCTCACCCCAAGCAAAATCTCTAAGCCAATTTCTAGGGGTGGGGAGAAGCTTGCAAGTTTTGCTATGAGTGACACCCCTATTCCAGAAGCTGTGCTAACAGTAGGGGAGGGGGTGGAGGCAGTTGCTAGAGGTGTCCTAGGCTTGTATCTTCTGTCATGGCACCACTTCACTGGAGCAGGGAATAAGGATGTCAGGAACTCAATCTTCTTGACCTGCCAGCCCTCTTTTCCAGAAGTAGGGCCAGGCAGCAGAAAGGAGCCTTTCCCCATTCCATTCACCCTTGTGAGAGACAGCCTCAGCTGCAGGTAGCTGGAGAGTGATGAGAAAAGAAAAGCTGATGTATTGTTCTTGCCAGTAGGGGGTATTCTGGGTGCCTATGGGCAATACAAAGACCTACTTTCTTGGCTGCAGTGATCTGCAGTGGAGTCTCTGTTTTACTGACCAGAGGGGAGAGAGGGAGGAAACTTATCTTGGTTCAAATTCTATAGGGTCTCACCTCATGTAACAATGTTAAAAGATGTTCTTAAAAGTTTCTTCATTCACTGTTTGCCCCCAGGACCATTTTCAGTGGCTGTAAATATTTGTTTGTTTTTAGTAGTTTTCACCAGTTTCACCTGGGGGTGCATCAATGGAGCTCCTATGCTGTCATTCTGAAAGTCAATCTGTACAGCTGGTTTTGCATATGTTGTCACCAATTAGAAGGGAAAGTCTGTAACTTTACCACCCCTTTTAAGAATAATCTTGAAGGACAGTGGTGAAGAGAAATCTTTCTATGTTACAGAAATTCAGGAAGTATATCTGGATGCCAATTTTGGCTAGGCACATGGATCTATATTAACATTGTTGTGCTGAAAATAAAGTAAATTGAATTTTAAAATGGGGGTACAGAGCAAGTTTATTTACCTAAAGTTGCATTAATGAAGGAGCAGCACCAAAAGAGGTTTCTGCTCAAATGAGTGAGCTGGGGTAGCCGCTTAATGGCTATTTGAAACAAAAGGAGTGGGGAGGGACAAAGGAGCCATGATTTATGGCTATTACAGGGTCTCCAGTGTCTGTTTGAGTAGGGTCCTTGAGGTCCAGTTAGTGAATTAGAAAGCAGGATGTTGATGTATGATTGTGGTCATTTGTTGAAGATCAGCAGACTTTGCTGTTGTGGGCTTGAACTCTTTGTTACAGTTCTTTCTCCTAGGCTGGAACAGGGATTTTTAGCAGCACCAGAAAGGATTGTTGGCATGTCAGGTTGCTTTAGTTTAGCTGTTTTTTGTTTGTTTGTTTGTTTGTTTGTTTGTTCTTTACTATTCCCTGGATAAAATGGAAGCACAAGCAAATCAAGATGGTAAAATCATTGGTCATTTCAATTTCACAATATGAAAAGTTATTAATGGCTTGATTACATGGTCAGGACTAGAATGAACAGAATTGGAAAATTTGAGTTAAAATAAAAACTTGAGCAAAACATGGTTAGATCTCAGAGAGCGCTGCTGAATCAATTCATGAACTGGGAAGATTCTAGTCATCATGAGCTAGAGAAGCATTCTACTGAACAAAGAGAACAAAGGGAGAAAAAGGAGAAAATTGGGAGGAAATCTTTATTGGTTAATGCAGACTATATTTCCTAATATACTTAGTGCAGGTAGTTGCTTAGCAATGAGGAAGTTAGCTGTCATATGAATAGAGAGTTTGTGATAGCTTATTGGCTGATTTAAACTCTGCCTGGGCAAGCGTGGCATTTATAGATAAAAGAAACTTACTTGGGTTTTTTTTTTCCTGCTTAACAAAAGCACCTCTTTGTTGAGCCTACTGAATTTTATTTATCATTAGTGACATAGAAGCCTGAGAAAGAGTTCTGTGGCTGCTTTCAATGGGCACAGTATGCCAAAACAGAGTCAATCTATTTAAAGTCATGCAAGAGTGCATCTATTGCAGGGGTAGCTTTAATAACCAGGCAGACAAATGACAAGTTCTATGTAGGATAGCCTCTTTTTCTAGCCACACAAGTACTTGCTGAATAGGTCCTTTATAAAATGTCTGGAATTGGATGCCAGGTGTTGGTAAACAAACTGGACTTTCTCACCCAGCTTGATGTAGGAATCAAATCAGAAAAAGTCCAGTAATGTGGAGACTGATACAACCAGTTATCTGTGGTGATGGGTCAGCCACCTAGTGTTGGTTGATTATTTTGGCATCTTTCCCTCATGGAGGAAGTAGATATTTGTCTTTATTGGAGTGAAAATATATTCCATATATGAATTTTCTTCCTAACCATGAAACTTCACTTACTTCACCATTCATGGCTGTAAGAAATAGCTATTCAAAACCATGACATCAGTATAACATTGATTCTGATAAAGGAACTTATTTTATAGCAAAGTAAGTACTTCCATGACCTCATGTGCCAGATAACAGAATGGTGGAATGGCATGCAGAAGACTTCTATATGGCTCCATTTGTATTTAAGATTTACATTCACTGGATTTTGGAATCAAGTTGTGAAAGTGGAATAGCCCCTCTTATTATTACACATGATGACTTATTTACAACTATTTGTTTTCCATTATCACATTTTCAGCTTTGCTAGGTTGGAGGTCTTGTTCCTAAGAAACAATACTTCTATCAGACTAGGCAAAATTTCCATTAAATTGGAAATTAGGATGGACTGTCACCCAATTGAGTTTTTTTCTAGGGAATATGCACAGCTGCCAGTTTTCTACATTAATATCTGTAAATATGATTTAAATAGAAATCAGTGAGAATTAGGAAGAATCTGCCAATCTGATAAGTGTAACCTGCATATCTGTTGAATGTATAAAAACAAGGTTTTGATATAATGAAGGAAAGGTGCTAATATGCTTGAATTGAGAGCATGTACTACTTGACTAATGTGTTGGCAAGCTTTATAATAAGATAATATAAGCTGTATTTTAATTCTTTTGCCCTACTAGTTTTTGAATATCCAGGAAATCCATACAATTAAAATGTTACAATCAAGTTGGTCTTATAATGACATACAAAGTTATAAAGATATCCAGCATCCTGGGTAGGTAAAAAGTTACTTAAAACATTGAGAGAGAAAACAGAACAGAACAGAACAGAACAGAACAAAACAAACAAAATAAAACATATAATGAGGAAAATGCAGTGAATATATCTATACCCCTGGTAATATATGCATATAGCCAAATAATTAACTACCAGTTGTTTAAAACTATCTGCACATAAATGTGGCTAAGTGGTGTTTCAGTCCTGATTTAGAGTGCATGATAGAAGAGGATTGCAAATAATGCCATTATTAATATTTATTTTTTATACTTTTCTGAATTAATGTATATATTCTGGTATTTTTCATTGTCATGGTCTACTATTTCACATTCATTTCAGGAAATAAATATTTTTATTGCATTGTGCAGTATCATTTAATAAAGGAATAATCTTGGAAGTCAAATTGATCTTTGAATCCTTAAGAACAAACAAAAAAATAAATTACCATGAGGAAATTTTATTCATATTTTTTAGTTTTATTTTCTTATTGACAATATGGGGATAATGATAAAAGCACTTAAGGAAATAAATATAAGGATAAAGAGTTGGCAGTCAAGGATCATAACTGTATCATTTTTATGGTGCCATTTTATTTATATTTTTCCCATATTGATAGAAATCAAAACTGCACATCCCTTTTTTGGAATTTTATTTTCATGATTTCAACTGAATTCCCATTCTTTTAATTTATAAACATATAAGAAAATACTCCATTTTAAATATGATTTAAAATTTTTAAATATATTTGGAGTATGACAAAACTATTCTATATACTCTATCCAATAATAAATGTTATAGTACAACAATGGAACAATTTTCCTATATTCACTAGAATATATTTGTCGAGTATATATAATCAATATATTTGTATATATAATTGTAGTACATACTGTACTTTCACTACTGACCATATAAGGCATGATCACTGCTCTTAGGAAGGGTTTTAAGCAAATGGTTCATAATAATTTGAAACTTAAATTTCAATCTTGAGCCAGAGACAACTAAGAGATAAAGAATTAGGCTTTTAAAAAATGTTATTTTCCATATTGCTTGTACTGTGCTGTTGCATACCAAACACAAAATAACATCTGCTGTCATTGCCTATGGATGGTACCAATTTCAATTCTTCCTCATTTCATACTTTTTTTTTTAGCATCAGTGTTTGCATAGAAAGATAAAAAAATAATAAAAAGTATACTTTTATAAAAAATTAAGTCCAAGCTTTGAGGGGAAGTTTCTATGTTATCGAAAAACTTTTCTTTCCATATCATTAAGAGAAATTTCAAGAGAAATCATTTAAGATACAATCCAAAAAGAGGGATGTATGTCATAGATGAAATAATTAAAGTTTCTCATTGAATAGATAGTTAAAAACATAGGAAGATTGACAAGAAAATTCCTCCATAAAAAAAGGATTATTTGTATTTGTATTTGAAAGGAATGTTTTATAATACTCACTGATTGATTAATATATTCAAAATTCCATAATTGTGTTAAGGCTTCTCCTGAATCTGAAGACAAGCATGACATGCAGATATAAACTAAATACGTAGGAGTTCCATTTTTATTACAAGGTATTTATGCTATGAACTCGAAGAGCTCAAATGAGGTATTATTGACTGTTAAGTATTTCCCTTGAAATTTATATAACTGCTTTGAAATCGCTTTATAGCATTTTTTATCTCTTTATTTCTCAAGGAATAAATGGATGGATTTAAAAGTGGTGTGAGAACAGAATAAAAAACAGCGAGAAATTTGTCCACCCATGTGATGCTGAGTGGCCACACATAGATGAAGATGCCAGGCACAAAGAAGAGTATCACCACAGTGATGTGGGCAGTGCAGGTAGAAAGTGCCTTTGATGCACCAGTTTTAGAGCTTTGGTGTACAGTTAAGAGAATATATGTGTAGGATATCAGCAAAAGAATAAAGCATGTCACAGTTAGGATGCCATTGTCAGCATTCATTAGTATTCCCAATGTATAAGAATCCATGCATACAAGCTTGATTACCAGTGGTATATCACAAAAGAAGCTGTCTACTTCCCTGGGGCCACAGAAAGGCAGCTGCATAATCACAGCCATTTGACTCATGGCATGCACAAAGCCAGTTGTCCAGGAAGCCAGCACCAAACCAATGCACTTCTGCAGGCTCATAATGGTAGAGTAGTGCAAGGGCTTGCAGATGGCCACATAGCGGTCATAGGCCATAATCACAAGTAGCACTATCTCACTTCCTGCAGTCAAATGGACAAAGAAAATTTGGCACATGCATCCTCCAAAGGAAATGGTCTTTATCTCTCTGAGAAAGTCTGTGATCATCTTTGGTGTGGTAACTGAGGAAAGCAACATATCAACAAAGGACAGGTTGGCCAGCAAGAAGTACATGGGAGAATGGAGATGGAGGTCAGTGATGATTAAGTTTATGACAAAAATATTTCCAAGTATGATGGTCAGGTAAAGAATTAAAAATATCATTAAGAGTAAAATCTGCATATTCCATGAGTGGCAAAGTCCTAGAAGCACAAATTCTGACACAACAGATTGATTTCCTATATCCATTTATTCCGTTTTGTCTCCTATACCCTAGAGAGAAAGTTAGATAGTCAGTTCATTGGTTAGGAATGGAAATTTACTTTAAAATTTGGTGTTTACCTAAGACTTTGTATTTTCAAATGAAGGTGAAAAGTACAGTCATGAGACAAATCTTTGCAAAATATGCACAGTTCTGTGACCAAAAATGACATTATATGCCAAGATTGGCTTCCTGAGGAGCAAACCCAGAGATTGTATTCTTATAGAAAAGATTAATCAATGTAATACTGTCAGGAGAAAAAGTGAGGAATGTAGAATAGGGCATTGTTAAAGGACAAAAAAGGTTTGGTGTCACCTGAAAAATAGTTTCTGTCCACTTTCCCTTAAAATGAATCTTAGTGGGTCACCAACTACATCCATTACACTAAATAATTAAAGCTTACATCATCCTCTCAGTTTGATGATTGGGAAACAATATTGCATTATAGAGCAAATAACATGATTCAACATGACAGGCTTTTTTGTATGAAAATTCTTTAAGCCTTATGTGATCCTTTTCCATAAAATGTCATAAAGTGAAATCATGAGGTTGTTCAAAAATATATGGTGTGACAAGCATCACTGTCATAAAATAATTGCAGGCTTTGGACATGCAGCACATATTTTTATTGTACTAGTTTGATTCTTTTTATGGACCTCAGAAAATATGTTTTTTAAGCTAACCCATTTCTCTTTATATAAACCTATTGTATGTGGGAACTTTTGGTTAGATTCAATTAAGGTGCCTTTTAATTAGATCCCTATTGATTAGATCATATCATTTAAAGGCCTTTGACTAGACCCATGATGGACCTTAATCCTCTCACTGGGAAAGGATCTGTGAAAAGTCTATTTGTCTGAAGGTTGCGACCCATGTTTTCTGCATGCAAAACCAAAAAGCTTTTTGCAAAATCTGAATGAATGAAACCACTGTCAGACTGGAATAAAAAAGAAAGGGGAGGGATTGAAGCAAAAATAACATCAGGAGCAAACCTATGGAAGCTGATGTCTGGACCTAAGACATATTCTTGATCCAAGAGAAGAACCCCACCCATTTGTGCAGAAATGGTCAGCTTACACCAGCATTGGAAGGTGGTCCTTCTGCCCACTGTGATAGTTCTGCCACCCCCACCTTTAACACAGGCATTGGTGAGACTTAGGTAGCCAATCCATTGTTCCATAAAATTTTAACCTAAAGAAGTCCCATTTAATAAAAGGCAACCCATTTTTTGTATATTGCTTTGGCATTCTTTAGCATACTAAAATATATGGTATTAGGGTTATTTGTTTAATCTGGAAAATAGTCAACTATATTTTGCACATCTGCCAGGAGATCAAGGCTCTGAGTTCAGAAGCAAATGAAAGACTTTTTACTTTCAATTACAAAGTAGAAATGCTGCAAAAACTAGCTACTGTAACTACTAATTATTGTTAAATGTTCTATATTTTATTTGAACTCAAATTCAAAGTTGTTTCTCTGAGAAGGTCCACAAAATTGACAAAACCTTAGGTAGAATGAGAAAGAAAAAAAGAGAGAAGGCACAAATAAAGAAAATCAGGAATAAGAGGGGTTATTTTTCCACTGATCCCCCTGCAGTAATAAGTGAGAGCATAAGAAGATAATAAATACTTTTGTATGCCAAAACAGTAGAAAATTTAGATGAGATAGACAAATTCCTAGAAACACAAGAACTACCTACACTGATGCTAGAAGAAATAGAATGATTCAATAAGCCTATCAGAAGTAAAGAGATTGAAACTGTCATCTAACACTTTTAAAGATGAAAAGCCCAGGACCAGATGGCTTCCCAGGTGAATTATACTAATCATTCTAAGATGATCTAATTCCAATCTTGCTCAAGCTCTTCTAAAAAAAATCAAACAGGCAAGAATACTATCAAACTTATTCTATGGAGCTATTACGCTTATATCAAAACCAGATAAAGATAGTATGAAAAACAAAATTACAGTCCATTACCTATAATGAGTATAAGTGTAAAAACTCTCAAACGAAATACATGCAAACAAAATCCCAAAACACGTTAAAATAATTATAAGCCACAATCAAGTTGTTTTTATCCTATGTATGCAAGTGTAGTTCAACACAAGAAAATCATTTAGTGTAAACACAATGAGAAATTGTATGGGAAAAAATCACATTATTCTTTAGATTGATGCAGAAAAATCATTTGATAAAATCAGCACCCTTTCTTGATAAAAACACTCCAAAGGATAGGAATAGAAAGAAGTTTTCTCAATATTAAAATGCATATATGAAAACCGTATAACAAACAATGCACATAATGTTAAATACTGTAAGCTTTCCTGCTAAGATTATGAACAAAACAAGGATGCCCACTGACACCACTATACTCAGAATTGTACTAGAAGTTCTAGCTAGAGCAATTAGTCTACATAAAGAAATAAACGGAACTTAAATAGAAAAGGAAAAAGTTAACTTACACTGTTCACTAAGATATGATAATATCTAGAAAATCCTGAAAAATCCACAACAAAGCTACTACAACTAATAGACGTGTTCAGCAATATGACAGGATAAAAAATTAATATGTAAAAATCAATAACATTTCTTACACTACTGATCTGCAATGTGAAAAAAAAATCATTTATAGAAGAACAAAAGAGTAAAATATTTAGGAATACATTTAACTAAGGACATAAAGGACCCATATTCAGAAAACTACAAAATATTGCTAAAAGAAACCAAAGATGCTTAAATAAATAGAAGTACATTCCATGTTCATGGGTTGGAAGATTAAATATTGTTATGATGTCAATCTTACTCAAACTGATTCCAATAAGAATCCCAACAGTCTTTTATACAGAAATGGACAAGCCAATTATTAAATTTATTTTGAAGAAAATGGGGTCCCAAGTAGCCAAAAATGTCTTTAAAAAGAACTAAGTTGGAGGACTCTCACTTCCTGACTTTAAAGCATACTATTTAGCAACAAGGGTAAAATCCCCATGGTACTAGCATAAAGACAGAAAGATTGACCAATGGAAGCTAATTGAGAACTCAGACATGAACCTTCACATCTGCAGTCAAGTGATTTTTGACAAGACTGTTAAGCCCACCCAGATGGGCCAGACAATCTATTCAACAAATGTGCTGGGAGAATTGGATAGCCATATAAAAAAGAAAGATGATTCCTATCTCATACCTTATACAAATATTAACTCAAAGTGAATCAAGGACCTAAATATAAAAGCAACAGCCATAAAACTCCTAGAATAATATGAACAAAACCTTCTTCAATATCTTCTTGTAGTTGATAGTTTCTTAAACCTTACACCCTAAACATGATATACAAAAAAAAAAAAATAGATAAATGGGACATCCTCAAAATTAAACACTTTTGCACCTAAAAAGTACTCTTCCCAAAGGGTAAAAAAGGCAGCCATCTCAATGAAAGAAAATATTTAGAAATCACATAACAGATAATGGTTTCATATACATGACATTTTAGAGATATTACAATTCAACAATAAAAAGACAAACTACCCCATCAAAAAATGGACAAAACACTTGAAAAGGCAGTTGTCGAAATAAAAAATACAAATGGCAAAAATAAACCATGAAAAAATATTCAAAATTACTTGCAATTACAGAAAAGTAAAACAAAACTACAATGAGATATCATTTCATACTTACTAGACTGTCCACTATTAAAAAGACAGAAAACTGAAAATGTTAGAGAGGATGTGGAGAGAAAGGAATGCTTATTCACTGTTGGTGGGAAGGTAGAATGGTATAGCCACTGTGGAGGACGTATTTGTATTTCCTAAGGAAGTTGAATATAGACTTGTCATGTGACATGGCATTTATACCCAGAAGAACTGAGAGCAGTGAAACGAACTTACATCTTTACACTGCTATTCATAGCGGCATTATTTACAATTACCGAAAGTTGAAAACAATGCAAGTGTTCATCAAGCGATGAATGGATAAAGATAATGTGCATTCACATGATGGAATATTAAACAGCAGTAAGAAGAAATGAAGTCATAAGGCATATGAAAACATGCAAGAACCTGGAAGACATTATTTTGAGTAAAGCAAGACAGATGCAAAAATAAAAATACCGTATGACTGTGCTATTATGAAATATATAAATTGTAAAAATTCATAGAGTTAATAATTAGAATTTAGGTCACCAGAAAATAGCATGAGGGTAGAATATGGAATGCTGAGGGTTAATATGTGCAGAGTTGGTAAAAAAAGTTGTTTGTAAACCTTTAGAAATGAATAGAAATGGTGAAAGTGCATCATAGTGTGTGGAACTAGCAGAGCTATTATATGGGTATGACAGTGGTTGAAAGGGTAAGTCTAAGGTCATGTATATAATTATAAGGAAAGCAAAAGAATGCAGCATGGGACTGTATAACATATTGAAACCTCATGTAATATATTAATATGGCTGATATTGCATATATGACTGTTTTTACAAAATATAATTGCAAATAAACTAAAGACTGAAACAGAATAATGGCTGTATATGGCAGGGGAAACATAGAGAGATTGAGAGGTGATAAGTTTTTGTTGCTGTTTCATTGTTTTTATTATTGTTATTATTGAAAATGCACTAAAATGAATTAAGTGGTTAATGCACAACTATGTGATTATATTGAATACCAATGATTGTATACTTTGGATGTATTCATGCTTTATTATAATTATGCATCAATTAAATTAATATGTTAAAAAAATCTTGAATCCTGGTTAATATATTGTGTAACTCGATGGGTTAAATATTTCTAGGGATTAAAAATATGGTGGAAAGGGTTAAAGGGAAGTATGCTGAAATTATAAAACTTTGGGTTAAAAAAGATAAGTGGAGTGTGCAAGAAATCCCCGCCACAAGTATCTAGCAATGATAACAAATGAATGTCCCTTATTCAAGAAATCCCATGGAGATATGGATTGAAAGTACATTCAAGCTCTTGGATCTATGAACTTTCTTTACAAAGTCTGTTAATTAATAGGAGGAGTGAGTGTAAGGGCAAGTGTGATGATTAATTAAAAATATACTATGACCTCTAATCATATTTAGCACAGACTAGCTGAGGAACTAAAGTTTGCATTTATTAAGTGAACAATGAGCAATGAAAGAAAATAGCCATCAAATGCCTAGTCATATAGACTATGGAGGTTTAGAAAAGGAAAAGGGATGAAATCTTTTTCATTTATTTCAACTATTTCATTCAGGAAATACTCTACCTGCAACTTAGTTTTTCTTATAATGATGAATATAAAACAATATTTAAAAGCCTGAAAATTAACTACCAAACATTTGATGAAGCTTTCTTCAGGGTCCTTGACCTTTTGTTAAATGTTCAACTATGATAGAATTATAACACCTAGGCATATCTGTTTTCTTGCCTCCTGACCAGTGTGATGCCTCTAAACCCTCATTCTTTGTTCCTGCAACTTCTACCCCAGCTTCAGTTCAGGACCCCTTGGTGTACTGACATGATCCGTAGACTCCTGGTTTTCAGATCGAAAGTCATTCCCATCATTCAAAGCATCTTATTAAATTACAGAATTTTTGATACATTAGGATAGTCAAGTTTGTGGTAGTCTCCAAGTAAGTGCCACACATCCCAGCTTTCAATCCCTTGTATAACTCCTCTCCACTTGAGTTTTGTCTAACCTAGTGACTTGGTATTGATCCATAGAGTATGGTGGATGTGATGGTGTGTGGTTTCTAAGTCTAGTAAGAAAGGCCTCTCAAACTTCTGCCTGGGCTTCTTGGAAAATTTTCTCTTTTTCATTCCTTTATGGAACCCAGCCACCATGGTGTGCAGAAGCCACCTACCAACAGAGGTGAGAAGTAGGGGTTCTGCTCAGCAGTCCCAGATGGGCTCCCAGAAAACAGACATCATTATTTTCCAGCCATGTTTGCCACCTTAGAAATTCAGTCCAGTCAGTCCATTGGATGATTCAAGGCCCCAACCTACTGCAACTGCAAAATAGGCACAAGTAAAATGAAATTTCTGAACCTATTAATATAAAGAACTAAGAGAGATAAAAAATGTTTCAGACTATTGTAACCACTGCCTACAGCAGTTTTACTCATTGATTTTAGCTTATTTCTGTTTCTTTACTTGTTTTCTTACATTAATTGAGGTGTTAACAACACAGTTGTAACCAGGTGCTTGCCCTTCCACTACTGCTCTTTTGTTTAGCTTACTCCATTTCTTTGCTTCTTATCTTATGGTAACTGAGAGATTTACAACAGAGTTGTAGCCTGTTAACAACTGCCTGTCATAATTTAAAGTACACTTTTACAGCCACTTTATGCTTATCTCAGCTGGCATTTGTCAGGTTTAATGGGTATGTTGGTCTGTGCTTGCACACTCCTTCTTAGCCATAACTGAAATATAACCTTCAATATATTCTCTCATTACTTGCATCAAGTACCAATCTTTTAACCTTAATCTGTATATGATGCTTTACCAGAGTACCATTGCACAACACCTGAGGTCCCTACTTGTCAAGACCACTTTTGTATATAAGAAGTTTAGTAATTTTTTTCATCAATAAAATGCAAAATTCATATTTTCAGCCATGAACTTGGAAGTTTTCATATGTTTGTATCTTATCTGATATATTTTTAAATGCAGGGAACAAACTGAGTTAGAATGTTGCCTCTCATATTTCCTTCACTTCTCTCAAGAGAAGGGCAATCTCACCTCCTCTTGCCTGCCTGTATTTGTGAATGGTGACTCAAAAGGAATATTTTCAAATTTTCTCTTGGAAAACATTTATTTCAGGTTCTAGTACTTCTTGTGCAGGCACTCTGGTTTTCTCTGAATGTAGGCTGCTGACCCCCTA
>PVKH010002948.1:0-25964 GCA_004027955.1 Chaetophractus vellerosus | reverse complement strand
AACTCAACCAAACCTCCAGCCTAGGACAGTAATAACTTTCTTTCCAAAGTGCCTCAGTTATCTGATTGTTGCCAATGCTAAACACTCATTCATATCTTGAATGTCTTAAATTCAAATCACCTTTAAGGGACAATAGTTGCGATGATAGTGTTTAATTTGTCACTTAACAAGAGCTAAGGAGACGGGACCTAGGTCAGCATATCTTGAATTATGTGGGCTAAAGTGTTCTCACAGCTATTAAAAAAGAAAAGTAGGTACAGTTGTGTAAGAATTTGCAAAGCCTTCCTCCACTTAACCTAGAACAGAAGTCAGCAAATGATTAAATGATGGCCCACAGGCCAAATCTTGCTCTTTGCCTGTTTTTATAAATAAAGTTTTATTTAAACACTGCCATACTCATCCATTTGAATATTATCTATGGCTGATTTGGCACTACAATGGCAGAGTTGAGTAGTTACAACAGAGACCATATGGATGAAATATTACAAAGCCTGAAATATTACAATCTGGCTTTTTACAGAGAAAGTTTACTGAACCCTGGCCTAGAACAAATTTCTCTCTAATAATCTACACATGAATATGAACTTTCAGCCAGTCCAAGAGGTGAGTGAGGACCCCTATAATTAGTTTCCGAAATACTTGACTCACATTTTTTAACCATTTAGAAATCAGTTCCCCTTTGTTACGAATCTTCTATGACTTGGAGTCAACATTTTATCTCTGGCAAACCCCCATCCCCATCACTAAGAGTTCAAAGCAGTATTAGAGAAAAAGACATTAAGGCGGTTTCTTAATGCTGGAGTGTCAGCTTCTGACTTCTTTCCCCAAAGAACCTACATGTACAATGCTTTGGAGCACCTATATGCTAATTTGTAGCCTCCCTATCCTGCTGCTAAATCTTGTTGAATCATTTGTTCCTGTCAGGCTGTCACAACAAAAAAAGTTTCAGGCCCTAGACAAATACCACGTGAGGATGTATTCCTAACCTCGTTATCTCTGTAACTGGTTGTAACACAGACTCACCCCCAGAGACAGAGTGGCATTAAAGTGCAGTCAAGACATTTACAAATAAATTACTGCCTGAAAAAATCATAATAAGTGAAACAGCATTTCATCCACAAAGAGCACACTTGAAAATCCGTTATCAAAGTCAATTTGCTATTTCCACCCTACATTAGCCTAATACGATGCACACGAGGCACAGTCAGTGGTGTTCCAGCACAGGCTCGCCGAAAATAAGCCTTTAAGGATTTCAAAATATCTGAGAAACTGCATTACTGGTCAAGATAATGGCATTTTTATAACAAATGAAAAATAGCAACTGAAATGCACAAGGGCATGAGATTGGGCATAAACAATCTGGTTCAAATACAATCCTACCATCTGCCACCTCAGACATCATTCTAGAGCAGGTCTGTGCTTTACCTGTTTTTTGTTTTAAAGCAGTATCAGCCAAGGGGATAACCATTTGAGAGAGAGGGATGCCTTTTCTTGCTGTCCTCCATCACTGAACTCCTAATAAAAATACCAAATTCTGTACCAAAAACCAATCTCCTGCCCAACCCAAAAGATACTTTTTCTCTCAGAGGGGGAAAAAGATCATGAGAGACAGATGGGTGACTACTTAGAATTATTGAGGACAATTTCATTCTCTAGAAAAACAGTTATATAGTAGGACAAAGCAAAAATAATAAATGTGTCTGAATCATTTGTAGCACATGTATTTTCCCCTGCTAGTTCAGCATTCACTCATGTTAGGTAACAAGGACATGAAAGGCCATTGATGAAATGATGAACCTTCTGGTTTCTCTATTGAGTCTTTTCAGCAGTCCCAATAAAATTTAAGCCATTCATCATACATCCTCCATGCAGTTAGGAGTAGTAGTAAAGAGATTTCATTGCCAATGAGAAACTCTGTCACGGATGATTGCTTTAATAATATTCTCCATGATTTACATTTATACTGTACATGTATTCTTTTGTATCTATGAAATATTTCATAATAAATACAGGACAAAGTTTTTAAAATCCTTTGAAATGCAATAAGTTGACTGTCTTAACTCACTGACCTAATTAAAATGGCAGGAACAAAACTGAGAGTTCCTGCAGCATCTCAAACCTTGCTTAAGTGGATGTAATCTCTATAAACATATTTGCTTTTGTTCTTAGAAGAATCTCAGTCTATAAACCTTTCAGGTTGGTCTTCCAAGACCTAAGACCTTCAAAGGTACAACCCAGTGGGAGAATTTCCAAAGAAAAATAAATAGTAAGCTATATTTCCCACCAATAGTGACTTCCATAATAAGAAAATAAATTGCTGGACCTATCGATTTAATTGGGGATAAATGAAAAATGCTATCAGTGGATCCATGATTTTATATCAGTATCTCAATGACACATTAGTTTCACTCTAAGTTCAAGCCCACTCATAATGCCATAAACCTGCCTTGCAAAATTAAGGAATAAGTAATTTAGATTATAGCCTCTGGCCAGAATTTAATTTTTGATTACCCAAATTTAATATACATATATATTTAATTTGTACACTTCATAGAAATGTTATACAAATGTTTTCTGTTTCCTCATGTAATAGCTCATAAAGCTAACCAACAAGGCTATAAAGAAGAATTAATTATCCAAAGGTTAGAAGAGCAACCATAGCAGGAGAACAGAACTCAGTCTCACTTTCATAGCCACACATGGAATAAATCAGTACTGTGGACACTAATTTTGCTTTGACCTCAAAATCAGTATTAATAGTTTTGATATTGTGTTGATATGTTTTCATGCTTTCACCACTTAGATCAACAAAATGAAGTGGAGTAATTCATTCAACAAAATGTATTAATACTTGCTATACTCTGTGGAGAAGAGGGAGACAGTTTGTAATGAAAGGCTTCTGGGAGAAAGTGATGCCTAAATGAGTTCTTAGGAATTAGTTATGTCAAGAATGGAAAAGGAGAGAGTCTGCCCAATATTGAGAGCAAAGACAAGAGGAGAGGAAATATATGGTTGTAATGAAAATGCAAGCAAGTATGCTGTGATACATCCCTCAACTTATAAGAAGAACTTGAAAGGCTTTAAGTAGAGAGAGTATAATGTGTTAAATCTAAATTTTTGAAGGATGACTCTAGCAGCTGGGTTGAAGATGGATTTGATAGGGACAAGAATGGAGAAAGGAGACCAATTAAGAAACTAACAAAGAGGAAGCAGCCAGATCAGGGATAATTAGGATATAAACTAAGGCAATGACCGTAGGGATGGATTAGAAAAGATGGATTGAGATTTAAAAATCAGTTCAGTGACTAATTATACATATGGTGGGTAAGAAGGAGGAGTAAATTAGTTACAAACTTCTAGCTGAGATTCCTAGCCATGATTCCGTCAACTGAGCTAGAGAATATGGGATGAGGAGAAAATTTAGTAGAGGAAGACAAATTCACTTTTAGACATATTAAGTGTAGTTTTCCTATGGGGCAACCATTTGATAGTGCCCAGTAGTCTCTGAGTATAAGTCAGGGGAGAGCTTGGACTGTTTATTTACATTTGGAAGATGAAATGATAAAATAGAAGTAGATGAGACACCCCAGTGTGCATAAGAAAGTGAGAAAGAAAGAAGAAGCAGTCAGAAAGAAGGAAGACCCAGAACAATGTGTGATCACAAAAGCCAAGGGAATAAGGACCAGAAGGATCAACAATGACATGTACAGCAGAGAGAACAGAAAATGAGGGCTGAGAGAGGCCTCAGTTGGCAATTAGGAAAAATTAGAAGCCAAATTACAGTAAATCAAGGAATAAATAGTAGGTGAATATAGAATATTATTATGGCTGGGCAAAATAATTGGGGAGACTCTCAAAAATCAGTAAAAAATAAGACCCAATGTCATCTCCACTTATTTCATCAGAGACCAGGGACTCAATTATAATTTTTTCCAGGCACCTGACGCTGTGCTTAATGCACATTTGATTATAAGAAACTGAATTTTGAAAGATAGGGAAATATCAACATTAGGATATGGAGAACATTCTACTACCTAATAAAAAAGCACTGAAGAATAATGGAAGCTAAAGGAAAAATAAACAAGGTAGAATGAGGGGTTGGGGTGAGCTTTAATGGCCACATTATAATTCCTGCCTTCTTTGAAAGCAATTCTCCATGAGGGCATTCGTACAAAGGACCCATTTCTTTACATCCTTCCTTTAATAGGAAGAAACTCTTGTTTATACATGAAGGGACAGCATACTGCTTGCTTTGGGGACATTGCATGCTCTGATCCACAAGGGCACTAGTTGTCAAGCTACATTATATTCTAAGCAAATGTGTCCTCAAAAATGTGGCCATAAATTATGAATCACAATATTTCCTCCCCATTTCTATTTTTAATTGAAGAATAATAGAAGACAACAGTAACGTAGAGTCTGTTTCATAGGCAAAAAACTGCTTCCTTAGAAAAGAACCAATTTCACAAAGCCACTGATGAATTTCAGATGATTCAATCAGCAACCCCAACTTTTAAGTGAAATACGTACTTTTTTCACCACTTTGACCAGAATATATTACTGTTGCAAAGCAATTTACACTTTGTAACTTTAAAGAGAGCAGAGACGACTAGACTTGCCAGAAGGCACTTGGTCAATTGTCACAGGGAGATTGTTTATTCTAACCAGAGGTTTATTATTATTTTCATAGAATTCTGCAAAGATCAAACAAAAGTGCTAACAGGCTCTGTTTTTTTTAAGGTGGGGTTTAAAGTATTACAAAACAATAATGTATCAAATTGCTTGACAAGTCTTTACAGGTAGGTTTTCAATCTAACTATATTAACGCAGAATACACTTTATTTTTCGTAATTCCAGAATTGTGTGGCCCAGCCAAAAGAAAGACATGAAAGGATTTTCTTAATTTTTCTGAATGTTCAATGAAGCTTTACAAGTCATTCAGTGATGGACTGTACAAACCAATAGTGTTTGAAATAGGAATCAGTTTGGGCACCAGAAATCACAATTCTGTCCTTTTTCAACTTCAAACACAGTAGATAAGAACAGCAAAAGTTCACTGATGAAAGCAGCAGTTTCAGAATGTATGGAGGAGGCAATAAAAAAAAGGAACTTCCCTTGTAATGATATGTAGTAGGAAGAAATAAATTTCAAGTCATGTTTCTTACTATGAAATATCATTGCTCAAACTAGTAACCTGAGAAATATCCTAGATGTCCCCATCTCTCTATGTACTATTGTCACAAAATCCAGCTTCTTCCACCTTCAAACTTGTCTTGTGTTTTATCTTTTCTCTCCATCTCTACTGCTAGGCCTTTGCCTTCTTCTTCTTCCCCTCCTCCTTCTCCTCCTCCTCCTCCTCCTCCTCCTCTTCCTCCTCTTCCTCCTCCTTCTTCTGTTTTGTTTTGTTAGGGAAGAAGCTGTTATACCTCATAGCTTAACTCTGGCCCATACAGAGATTTTTACTTTAGTGCCAATCTTCAGGAATTGAGGTGTCAGTACATTAAGGAATACCGTGGACCTCCTTATATGTAAGGGCAGTTGTGACATTAGCAAAAACTCTCTAAGAGGAAGAAGAATCTGGAAGCATATAGCTTTGAAGTGTAAGCAATCTTACCACAGACATTTTCACTTCCATTTCAAGCTTTTGTCATTCAGGCATCATTCCTCCTGTTAATTATGGGATCTGTTAGGTTAATTTTTCACAGCTCTAGGTATACATGGTGCTAGATGATATTCTAGACATTGGAAATGAAAAGATTCTTCCTTCAAGAAGATCACAATCCATTGAGGTAGGCACATTTTCTAATAAAGAAATACAATAAAATGTTGGTATGTCCAAAAATTTTTCATGAAATATATTGCAAACTCAGAACAAGAAATAATAACATTGTCTCCGATGTCCATTTAAAAGAAAAGGAAAGGAAAGGAAAGGAAAGGAAAGAGAAGAAAAAAAGAAGAAAAGAAAAGATATCAGAGTTATATGTACATTTCTGTTTTCTGCTCTCTGTCACAAGCAACATTTCCCGGTGAGAGGGAATGGGGAGAGGTAGGGGTGACACTTCTGTCTGAGCTTGGAAGGTGAGGCATTAGTGGGAGATTGGAGGAGAGAAGAAAGGTAGAAGCAAGATACTTATCTCCTTCTTGTACTGCCTTGGGTAGCATCTTCAGTAGTGGCTATGTCTTCTCCGTAGCTCCCAGCACAGATCAGGCAGCTCTGCCACATTTCTGGATTCCGCACCCCTCCACGTGAGACAAAGGTAGCAGCCTCCTGCTAGTACTGTCCTCTTAGTTGCCTTCCCATCCTCTAGTTGGCCTCTTAGCTCTGTCATCAACTGTGTAACCAATTCCGTGTATTTCCCTCTAATTTAAATATTTTGTGATTTCTTCTTACCTGTTGGGCCTAATACACATAATACAAAACAGAGCAAACTAAGAATGGAAAATGTAACTTTTTCTGTCCCAAATCTGGGATCTTCCATAAGCAAAAAATTGAGCAGTCAGGAATGTTACCTAATAATAATTTCATGTCTTATTTCACTCTTTTATATTTTAAGATGAGCTTTTGAGTCAAAATTACTAATATACATATTCTTTAATCAATGCCAGAATTTCTGAGACTTCTTTCTTAATATGGGATGTTACAAGTCATTCAAATAATTCAGATTCAAACACTATGCACAAAGCCTAGCACAGTACTAGAGAAAAAAATAAACAATATTCTAATCTTCATAGGTAGAAAACCTAGTAATATTTTAATTATCCTAAGGAGAGGAACTGGTTTTTCCTTATGCCAATTTAATAATAATAATAATAGTGATAATAGAGACAAAAATCTAATACTACCAGTAATAATAAATGATGACAAATTATTAAAACCAATGATAACAGAAAACAAATATCTATGAATTGCTATTAAGTGCTAAACATCTAACTACCCATGAACATTTGATAAAGGCATCAACTCGTTCAGCCTCAGCTTCCTTATTGAGGGGCTTGGATTGAAATAGTCTTTTCCAACCATTGGTTTACAGTCCCAACAGTTCATATAATTAAAGAAAATATTGATATCCATTACAATTTCTATTTCTTAAATCAATAACTAAAATAACTATACAATACATACATGTTTCTTTTATAAGGGAATAGTCTTAAGAGCCTCCCTGTGTCCTTAAGTGAGCATATTGGGTGTATAAGATGCTCAGATAAACTGGCTCACGATACATTCACTTGTTTCTAACTCAGTTGATAACCCCTGGTTCTAGGTGATACATTGGTTTTAAAGAGCACATTGCTTTTGTAATTCTTGGTCAAATGTTGTTTTTAATTTAATTTAATTTATATACATAATTGATTATTGGTTAAAGCACGAAATACAAGGAATACTGATGTTGAGTGCAATAAGGAAATCAGGGACATGATATAATTCTGCAAGTTTTGTTCAATTTTCCTTTCATCAGCTCAAAGTTCTTGTGTATATTTTGCACTTCAAAAATCAATTTGAAATGCATGAACTAATGGAACAATTGTGTTAAATATATATTTGAGGTATGAGCAATAAAAAATTACCCTCTCATAGAATGTTTTTTGCAGAATTCCAAAAAAAAAACAAACAACAACTTGAACCTCCCGTCTTTTTTATCCATTTAGAGACAAAACATGAAAATTATAAAAATAAACCTGCTCATTTATTTTTTTTTTGAAGTTCAAAATATAAGCATTCTGTACATCTGGTCATAATGGCATTTTTTCTTATATTATATCATGCATTTTTAAATGTATATTTCAATTGGCCTTTACTTACAAAACAAAACATGATGTACAGTTGGATTGTTAAATTTCTTTTTCAGAATATTATGACCTTTAAAGCAAAATTAAAGTCAATATCTCTCATTTTTAAAGGAAAAAGTTGAAATTTATATTTTATGTATTATTTCTGTTCTTAAGATTGCATTTAAATAGTTTATGATATTTTTAATAATTTATTAATCCAAAGCTACATATATATTTTCACTCAAAACATATTTATTATATGCCACTCAAAAATTATTTTAAAAATTAAAAACCCTTATTGGGCTCTGTGGAATTTTTTCAAGTCAAAAGCATTCAGTATTTTCTTAGCTTGGCTAATATCTGAGAACTGTCTATTTAAGAGTTCATGAATCCAGTGTCTTTGATTATTCAAATTGGACTATTCTCAGGAAATTGTAATGCCATTATTTAAGTCCTTAAATACCAAACTAAAAGAGAAAAATAAAAAGCAAAAAAAGAAACATCTCTAAAAGAGCCACCCATTAAAAATCTCTTTCCTGTCTTCCACTTTCTTAATTCTCCATTCTCACTGTGTCTTCTTTCTGGGACACGGGATCTAGTTTTATGTAGTGTTAAAAGAAATAAAACAAAGTTTCTATGCCTAAGAGATTTCAAATGGAGTCGGGAGGTATTCTGGAGGTGATTCTTACGCAGATTTCAGCCAGATATTACAAACTACCAGAGTATGCAAAACCTCAAGCAATAATTTTCCTGAAAATCCTAAGGATATCCAGACACCATAAACAAACCACGAGATAATGAACTCAGTAAACTCTTTAACCCGAAGGACAATTGGAGCACCCAAATATCTACCAACTACAAACAACTTGTTTAATCTTCTTTGCCTTTAAAAACCCTTACCAGGAAACCCCAAAGCAGGACACCATTTGGGTTGCTACCTGAATCTGTGCTCCCCGAATTGCAATTCTAAGACCCCAAATAAATACTTTTTTTGCCTTGCAGCTTAGTTTGTTATTTCTAGATTGATATGGCCTGACATAAAATCAGGCCTTATGAAGATATTCATATCATCAAACATATTTTTACAAAAACCTATTTTTTTTCACATTTGGAAGGGAAGGAGGTTTTCTGTTTGAGCATTTGAGAATCTAGTGCCTATTATTAAGAATGGACTATTTGCATTTTCCCTTTCCTTCCTAATTTTGTAAAACACACACACACACACCCCAAAAAAGGGGAGAAAAAAAAAAACCTAAGTATTTATACTTAATTATAATGGGACTGAACTAAATGGAAGATGGTCCTCTCCCATATAATATTCTTGATTTAATTGTTTATACGGAATCTGTGGGGTTAAATCATGACTGGAATTAAAATTGCCTCTTTTGTTGGAGTTAAGCAGAGATTTGCTCTTTCTCCTTATTAGGGAAGATTGAAGAAAAGCAGCTAAGTTTCATGTTGCCTCTGAGCAACATCTCTGAGACTGTAGCTGTCGTTTAACAGCAAGTGTCTTGCATTTGATAATCATTGCCAGTGCCTAGTCTGTGGCCTTTTTTAGCAAGTGGAAATCCAGGTAATGATGCTTCAAGAATCTGCTGGGAGTTGGGTTAAGGCAGTTTAGAGATGAATTATTCCTTTAAAATAGGCCTCTGCACAGAAAATATAAACACTCTTCTGATGACTCTCATTGGCCTAGGCGAAATTTTGAAATATAAAAATACTGAACAATAGTGTTCTTCTTACACAGATATCAAATTTACAAGTGCATGTATTCCATTAATGATGAAGTAATTTCAAAGTGTGTGGATGGAGTCAAATGCATTAAAGCTATGTTGAACAACTTGTAAAATTCACAGATGCCAGAATCATCATGACCATGTATAATACCACTCTACTGATGTGCAGACAATTCTATTTGTCATATCCTTTAATTGTCACAAAAAGGATTTTTTGTAGTGATTATTTATTTATTTATTTATTTTTTAAAGATTTATTTATTTTATTACACATCTCCCCTCCCCGCTGCTGCGGCAACGTGCCGAGACTGGTCACTGCACAGGCGCGGCTTTCCCCGCTTGTGGGCGGCTTCTGCTTCCATTCACAGCCGGCTCTCAGTTCATGGGTGGCTGGCTGCGCTCCGTTCGCGGGCGACCTGCCCTGCCCGTGGCGGCTTTTGCCCTGTCTGTGGCAGCTTTTTGCCCTGCCCACAGCGGCTCTGGCACTCCCATGGAGGCTTGCCATTCTCAAGGCGATCTGCCCGCTAGGAGAGGTCCCCGGGAACTGAACCCGGGGCCTCCCATGTGGTATGCCGGCGCCCTATCCACTGGGCTATCCAGTCAGCCCCTGTAGTGATTATTTAAATGGTTCAATACTGAGTAATCCAAATATAGCCATAACTGGAAATAACGAATCAGACAAAGACTACAAGATAGGCGATATGATTATAGAAGTATAATTATTTGGCATATCTGAAATCTCTACATTTTTTCCATTTTATACTTCAGTTTTAGTAAAATTCAATGCATAGCTATTCTAAGTTACACAAAGCAGTGAATTAATGCTTACATAAACATCATTTCATTTAATCTTCACAGCAATCTTATTGTATGGGAACCATATCTTATCTATCTATCTATCTATCTATCTATGAAGAAAATGAAGAGCAAAAGGATTACTATTTAGGATAAGTGGCAAAGGTCACAAATTCCTAGTCTTACATTGCCCTTACTTCTGCCATTTCACAGAAATGAACCTGTTTTCTCAAGTGTTCCCTACTATTTCCCAGAGAAAATTCTAATCCCTCTGCTTAGGTCTTGGTGTCCATCCTTGAACCAATTGTTATGGCAGGAGGATGGCCCACTCTGCTTGACCAAGCCTAGATCTTTTTCCCATGCTTGGAATTGGAGGGTAACGGGGATTGCAAGTCTACCAAAATTATACAAATTAAGACAAGGACACGGTTCTTCCCTATGAAGATTCTGGGCAGACCAAAATAAAAATACGTTTTCATTATATTCTACTAATTGACTGCCAGCATCCACACACCCTACTCTCCCAAAGCAAGCATTTAAAACCACCTGGTCTAACATCATGCATCTAGACCACATACAAACAAAAAATGGTTCACTCCATCTCATAAGGAGACAAGTGAAAATTTTGTCCAGGTATTACATCCTGCTATCCATTAACAAACCATGGAAAATAATCAACTTACCCACCCTTGCACAATCAATATATCATGGTGGAGGATAAACAGGATATCTCTGATAACACCCATCAAGGAAAGGGGACACAGAAAAACAACAATCACCAGCACATAGCATTTACCACATTCGCCACCTGAGGACAGGAAGAGCAATGTAATGGGTATACTTCTCAGTCAGCTCCTTAGGTTCCTCAAAATTCTGTTCTCTGGTAAAAAATTCCCTTAAACTTATTTCTTCTTGCCCAAATATGAGTTGAGCCTTGCAGGAAGATTTCTCTCTGGGAATTGCTACCCTTCACTTGCCCACACACTGTTGGGTTAGGTCAGAATTTTGGCTTAAATGTAGAGCAACAGCAGGTTTTATTTGTCCTTCTTGGATTTCCATGGTATTACAATTTTTTAAAACATCTTAACTTTTTAAATGCTTATTTTCAAGTTTTTTATTTATTCTGCATATTTAAGCATATAACTTTCTTATATTATTCTTTGCAACTGAATGATGGGAACATAAAAATTATGAGTTAAATGGCCAGTTCTCAAGTCCCTGTATGTACGAATTTATAGGGAAAATGGGAGAGGGGGTGGTACAGGAAGTAATCATAGTCATGATAAAGATTAAATGATATTATATGAAAAAATTGCCTATGTGCCATTGTTATTCTTATTTATTCCAAGTCTCTGATTAAAAGTCACTTATTAAACAAATAACCAAGAAAATCCTATATGAAAATTAGTGGTAGTGTTTTTTAAACCACAAAATGAGTAGACATGCTTTTGATCTGTAATTAGGCAATGAGAGACCACACAGTGATAACAGTGGCAGAGAAAAATCAGGGAATAGGTATGTAATCTTTGGATAATGAAGATTGTGGTGGATCACGATGATCATGAGAACTTCTTCAAATATTTTGTGGCTTTCTTCCCTATCAACACAGAGGAAGGTTAAAATTCCCTGCCTTCAGTAAAGTCAGGTGTGGCCATGTGACTTGTTTTGGCCAATGAAATGTATTACTTCTGGATGGATGATTGAAAAGCCAGTAAGCCATCCTCTCTCTTCTCTGTCCCTGTTAGGGTGATTGTGGACATTCCTGTAAAGATGGGGCCTCCATTAGCCTGCGTCCCTGAATGACCATATGTGTAAAACCTTCCCATGTCAATCCATATTGGACACGCAGTGTATAGAAGAAATACCTTCTATTGGGTTAAGCCACTGGATTTCAAAGGTTGTTTATTACAAGGATCAAATAAGACTACATGTTAAAAGTTGCACAGCACATGACACATAATTGGAGCAAATAAATACATGTTTTCTTTATTCTAGTCATAAATAATTTTGTTGAAATACTGTCTCAGTTTTCCCATGGGTAAAATTGAGATAATAATATCCATGCTACCTAATTCAAATTTGTACCATGAAGCACCATTATAGGTCTAAATGTAAGTTTTTTTAAATATTATGAAAGCTATGCAAATGGAAGGTATTACTTTTTCTGACCACTGCTTTGTATTGTCAGCTGATTATTTCCATAAAAGTCTACCATTTTTATTTCCATATTTATTCATTTCCAGTTTAGCTCTTTCAGGGCCATACATTGTCACTCATGAAACATTCTCTCCAGCATGTTTTAGTAACAAGGGTTCTTTTTTAGTAATTAAAAACTACTGATTTTTAAAGAAATAAATCACCAAATGTGAACTGATATCTTCTCAACCCCTGGCAGGTAGCTCCAACATCCCCTAAAGATTCATTATTATAAGCAGCTCTTAGAAGTGAGCCCATTGAAAACAACAGGGAGAAGAGGAAACAAAATGTCAAAGACAAGAATATGTCCAAAGAGATTAGATTTGTTAAAAATAAGAATGAAAAGAGGCATAAGTGTACATGCAAAGACCATTCCTTGGAAGGATAATTTATACTTCTTTTCTTTTTAAAGGTAGGCTACATTCATGAAGTGATCATTTTGTACTTCTAAACCCTATTATTCCTTTCCCTGTCTTTTGTTTTTCTTCATTGTTTCAATATATTTCTTGGACTTGTAAACATTCTACACTGAGCTTTTAAAACTCCAGGTCTTAGCATGCAAATACAATATGTGAAGCATTTCAGATTTCTCTTCAGTACATGAAATGGGAATAAGAAAAATCATGTGATAAGGTGGACAGAGATATGGTTTCCAAAGAGGTATTACAGTTTATAGTCAGGTAAGGGACACTATTATGGTTTTCTGAATGGCAGAGTGATATTTATTAAAAATTTTCATATAATTATATTTATCTCATACATGGTCTTTAATATATTATCAATGAAACATCAGTTGTATGACCTGAATGCCTCTCAAGCTTCTATTTCACCCCAGTTGCTCTGGCTTTTCTCACTGAAAGTCTCTGTTTACAGGGAAAAAAAAGAGTTGTTTTAAATAAGAAGTCAACATTTGGGTGCCAGACAGCATTCTGGTGCCACATAGCACTCATTCCATAGTGAAACTGCACACCAAGACCTTTCTGTGCTAAATGGCACTGGGTCTCCTACCCTACTTCATTAGAGGAGATTTCCGTTATGATGCCAGCTGCTTTGCTGGCACCAGACATGAAGACTCGGGCTAAATTATCCCTACTGAAACCATTGCTGCTGTCACTGTGCCAGGCACACCACCCTGACCTCTCTTCTACCAGACTTAAGGTGGAAGTTGCATCATCTCCAGGACTGTTTTAGATTTTCCTTATTTTCCCTGGATTTTGTACTTTTGCATCAGTCTTGTGGGCACTTTTAGATAAACGAGTTGATTGCTGTTACTCACGAGTGAATTTCACAACTCTTCATGCAGAGGCTTGCTGCCTTTTTTTCATGACATTCGCCATAATGAGAATGATATAGTTCAAAGAACCACAAAGAAAGAGGAATTAATCGTTTCCACTCAAGGTGAGACAAAAGTCGTTGTGTTGTAGAGAATCCATCTGTTTACAAATGCCTAGATGTATGAATGATTTTCAACCAGTTCACTGTAAATTACTGGTGTACTGAGGTTACTTGCATTGTTCCCATAAAAGGAAATATTTCATAAATGTTCTTTTCTTCATCATTTTCTTCATCATTCTTAATCATTTCTACTGCCAAACAAAGCTATTATAATGGCAGAGAAAAAGTGTTATCATTGTTCTAAACTAATCCACAAGAAAGGGCATTTGGGCATAGGTTATTTTTGCAATGACTCCAAAACAATCTACATTCATCTAAGAATATACAGGAGAGAAAGGAGTACACTAATGTCTGGCAACAAGTTCTCACTAAGAGTTCTGTATTTTAAGAAAAAATTCAAAATCAAACTGGCTTAAACAAACAAACAAACAAAAAAGGAATTTATTTGGCTCATATAGGTGGATAGTGCAGAGGCTGACAGGGCTTCAGGTTTTGGTTTGACTCAGCAGCTCAAGGGTGATTAAGACATTTCCTTTTCCCCATTTGTGCACTGACTTCCTTAGCACCAGCTTCATTCTAAGGCTGCCTCCATGGCTGCCACATTCCAACATCCATACACACATACCACACCATCCAAAGAGACAGAAAAAGCTGACTGAAACTAGCTCTCTTAGAAAGATTAGAAACTTTCCCCAAGTCACTAAGCTATATCCCCCCATGTTTCTTTGGTTCAGATCCGCCATTCCTAAACCAATCTCAGTAACAGGGAAATATCATGGGAAATCAGGCTTAGGACCAGGCGGACACTCTGGAACAATTATCATGGCAAGAGGGAAGAGATTAGCTTGATGGGGTTAATCAGGGAACACCTGTAGGTGGGGTGGCACCAGGGTCCCCTCCACCCAACCCTAACTCGTGGCTGCTATGCACAGGAGAATGATAGGAGAGGAATAAGAGACAATCACACTCTTAGTGATTACAAATAGCATATTTTGCTCCCTAGAGGCTTTGCCTCGGGTAGCTTCCGGGAATTTGCCTAGCCTAAAGACTGTGCAAACCCCATCTTTATCAATGAGCTCTCTTAGGATGGACGAAACAAAAGTTTCTGTTCCTTATCCAGAGTGCTTTTGAGACAGAATCACAAATTACCCTAAAATATCTCATTACTTTTAAAGTATAAAGGTCTCCTAAACAAGTTTTTAAGCTCAAAAATTCCCTGTTCGAGAAACTATAGAGTGACGGATATAATGATGCCTCATGCATAGTGTAAAATAAAGGATGGCATCATCTCCAGGGCAAAAGAGTAAACAATGATCCTGTGTTTTTTGTTGTTGTTATTGCTGTTGTTTTTTTAAGTGCTAACCAGGAAATACACAAACTTAAACAATAAAGAAATAGGAGGGAAACCCTGAAGTCTCTTTTCACCATTGTGACTCAATCAATTCTTGTTACAATCTAAGAATATCCATCACAGAATACAAAGTGAATTTGTGCCACACACATGTCCTGTTCAGTGCCTGTGTAGGCAGGTCATCCCTTCTCCAATTTGACCAAAGGCCGGAACGCCCTGTCGTACACCTGGCCCAATTCACAATTTACTGTTAATCCAGCCTCTAAAGATATTAGAGTACACAGATCACGGGTTAGATATGGGATCAAGATGTGGTCACAGCCTGTCTTAGCATAGGTATAAAAGTTAAATTTATAATTAAGCAATTCTTTGGTTAGCAAGAAACTAAGAAATAGGATAGCGTATTCAGGCTAAAATGAGGACATTTAAAATTAGCCTTTATCCATAAGTAGAAATTTTGTCATCCCTCTGGTTTTCTAAATTCTCTTTAAAATATATCCTTTTTTTTTTTTTTTTAATTTTACAGATAGGATCCAATAAAATTGAGTATGTGATGGGTTTAGCCCTGCTAAGGCAGTCATCAAATACCTTAGTCATGGAAATTTGCTGTTAGGTGTTTTTAGACTCTTCACCCACAGATTATTGCTTTAGTTCAGTTATTTCTATAGATGACTGATCTCAGTTGTTTCATGATGATTGGGTCTAATTTCATTCTCAGAGGGAAACCTAAATTCCAAGAACCAAGGATACCTAACCTAGGTACTGACAACAATTTTCACCATAGGTGTTAAAGTCAAAATTTAAAAATATTGGTTCAGTATCACAACATGATATTAAATTGATATTGGATTCTTCTTGCTCTTTTAAACATTTCCTTATTTTTCTCTTTCAGTTGGGTTATGCTTTTTTTTCTTTAAATGAAGTATGATGACACACTTTTAAAGCATAGCATTTCCATATATCATACTCTGACAATCTTCACATTAAAATAATCAGTGCTGGGTATATACAGCATTAACATATGGCAGGCAGGTCACGCCTCTCTTGCTATGCTAAATAGATGGTTTTAGTAAATTGAAAAACCCCACACACCTTTAGTGAGTTAAGGGTGGCATAAAAGGTTTGGGCCCAAAGGGGTTTGAACTACATTTCTTTAGGACATTTGTCTTGTTCAGTGATTTATTCCCAGTATTTAGAATAATACCTGGCACATGTTAGGGGTTTGATAAATATTTTTGTATAAATGAATTATCCACAAAAGTTGGAACAGGTGCTCAGAACAAAAATAATCTCCTGCTAAGGTACTTAGAATGCAGTGAGATTTTTTTTTCCTGGGAAATCTTATCCAAGGTGAACATATACATGCCAGGGGAAAAAAAGGGAACAATTGATTCCTTTATTTGAACAACTATTACATCCAAATTGCCATTTAATGACCAATGCTACTTCCCAAAATTCATAGGTAGAAGCACTTGTTTACTACGATTTCTCTTAAAACAAAGTCACGTATTTGGTTTAAGGAGTCTACACTGTTAGGAAAAAGTTTTTTGTGTGTGAACTTAGCCTGTAAAATAATGTATAAGTTCTTAAAAGAAGAGAGATTAGAGATGAAGATGAAACATTTTTCTGAAATAAATATGAAAGTTTAAGTATCAAAAGGGTTATTTGTGAAGATGAAACACTTTGCTTTATTTAGCTGTGCCGTGCAAGCTAGGAAAGCACATTTTTAAACATATTCAAACATATTTTAAACATATTCAATAAATGGGGAAAATTAAAACCAAGACTAATATTCTTAGTATTATACATTTAGATTCCTTAGATCTTTGGGTCGCAGAAATCTTTCAATTCAAAGTGATTAATAAAATACCATTAAAATTTTTCAGAGTGGTTAAAGTTAGTTGAACACTTATTACACAAGGGAACATGAGAAAAATAGCTGACAGTTCATCACCAGTACCACCTGCAACTTTCCTTGGCTTAAGCAATTTAGAATCCAACTTTCTTTTGTTTATAATTCCAGCTTGAATCAAAGCATCTACTACCCCAAGCATCAATGCTCTTCAATATCTAATTTCACAGTTTTCTTAGCACGTATCTCATGTTATTTATTATAGTCAGAGGCATCCCAACACCTTTGTCTATCCTTGCTACCTTTTAAATGGTTTATCTGGCAAACCATCAATCACAAATCATGAAACATACTTTAACTTCAAGTAAGATCAGTTAAGAAAGAAAACAAGGCTTGTATGGCCTAATTGGAAACATTACTCACATCAATAAGTGATAAATGCTTGTTCTGGGAAAAAAATATTTTCCCCCTAGATCTATCTGTAATGTATAATATGGATAAAATTAAAATCTCCAATCACCTTCTAGCTTGGGGCCCTGAAGATATTGATAAAAACAACCCAAAGCTTTTGTGAAGATAAAAGTTCTCAACACTCAATTTTGTTTTCAGAAGATTGCTTATATTATCAAACAAGTAAAAATATGTATTTATGACATCCTCTGTTTAAAATGAAAGCTCACAAACAACTTGAAAATTTTTTCTATAAACATTCACAAATGATTTGATGTGTTTTAAAAGCCTGATGAATTGGTTTTATCCTTAATGACATGTGCTCTTATTTGATATTTATAGTATGCAAAAACCTTATATTAATGATATAAAATGTATAATTCAGTATTTGTTGATACTGCATATAGTATTTTCATGGAGGATGCATTGAATACCTCCAAGTAAACAAATTCCCCAAAGAGGAAAAGACATACTATTTCTTTCATTTATTTTAATTTTAAAGAACATAGATGTGCCCATTTACTCCATGAGGTCAATTGCACTACTATCACCACATTAACCAGGTGATGTTCATTTCTCTTTACAGGTAATTTATTATAACTATAGCACTGTCTCAGGGATGGTTCACACAAATAATTTAACTTAGGTAAACACCATTTTCCAGTAATGATAGAACAAAACAAACTTTGGGAGCATTTATGAACTGTAAGGTCGCATTCTCAGTACACATTTGCCAACCGATCTCGGTTGTTTGCAAATGAATTAACTATGGCTTGAAAAATCATTAGAGCCATCTGCTTTGATGGGAAGGAAGAACTGCTATGATCATTTTATTATAGGAGCAGAGACTAGGGACTATTTTAGCATATTTCTAGCATCATTTACCTTAAATTTGACATGCTTTCTAAAATATGAACAGTGTTATCTCTTCTCTTTGAGGATCCTTGTAAATCCATTTACTGAGAAACCACTTTGCATAGGTAACTCTCTCTGCAGTTGCTTAAATATCTTGGGCATATGTCTAAATTTTTCCTCCATTAAAACCAGCCATTACTATTAACAAAAGGCTTAATTTTCCAGTATGTTTTAATCCCTCAAGTAAGAGCTGATAAAAGAAATGAAAAATCAGCTTAACAAATCAGTTCCTTTGGTGGTGTTGAGTCAGTGGATTCAAAACGCACTTTTGTTCAATATATTTTCTTGTTCAAACAGTTTATATGAGTGCTATTGTCAATGCAACCAACATTTGAATAGCAATTTTTCACTTGCTTAAATAGTACCCATCTTTATTTTCCAATGGATATATGATTCAGGAACATATTGATAATGTGACTTAATACTTGCTTGTATTTAACAAGAGTTTTTAAAAAAAGGAAAAATAAACACATGTATTCATACACATACACAGATGCACACATTAAGTCCAATATCATATGTCTGTTCAGAAGGGTGTATATATTTTCTAAAGGAAGTCAAGAAGAAAGGAAGGGAGGGAAGGGAAGGGAAGTGGAGGGGATGGAAGGGGAGGGGACAGAAGGGAAGGAAGAAAAAGTGTACTGATTTTTATCACCTCTGGACATTTTTCCCATAACAACAGAGTTTTAAATAATATTTGATTCATGATGTTAATATACAAGTTTTACCATAAAAATCTCTCTTTTCTTAGGATGACAGTGATAGAGAGAAAACTATGAAGGAAGACCTTTCAATTTTAAGTGCACTTGAATTCAGTAGACATTCAATAGCTAAATATAGGTTGAATAAATGGATGGATAGATGGATGGATGGATACATTAAGCTCTGTTCTATCTAAAGCTCAATTGAAAGTTTGACAAAAATCTGCTTCTGAACTAAAGAGCAGTCATCTTCAAACTTAGAAGGCAATCTTTTATTTGCAGCACTGTCTCAGGTATAGGTCACACAAATAATTTAACTTAGGAAAACATCATTTTCCATTAATAATAGAACAAAACAGATTTGGGGAGCATTTTTTATGAGTCTGCAGCTTAGAAGGGGACAAATATATAGTATAATCCATCCATGTAGGCGATCCAAAGCTCTGTGTCTGTTGGTGGAAAACACTAGATATATATTCATCATAATTGCATAGAAAATTGCTTTTATCAGAATACAAAAAGAGGTAACCAAACAGATTTTATAAATATTGCTTATAATCCTAAATGTAAATAGCAGAACAATAGACATACTTAAGAAGCATATATCCATAAAATTTTAGATTTGTGTATTCAGACTCAAATTTCACAATCTGACAGCAGACTGGTAGTCACTTGTTGGGACCAGACTTTATATTAACATTCAGCAAACAGACTTTCATTAAGGGGCTCTTCAAAAAGGAGAATATTAATAAGTACGCTAAATTGCCTGAGGTCTTTTCAAATGCTTCCAAGATATTTTGCTAAGGGCTCTGTAGTAATTATCTATTACTAGGAAGCAAAGTAACCTCAAAATTTAATGCATTGAAACAGCAAACATGTATTATCTCAAAGATTCTATAGGTCAAGAATCTTAGCATAGCTTGGCTAGGTGCCTCTGACAAGGTTTTTTAAGAGGTTGCAGGCAAATTTTCAAATGGGGCTGCAGTCTCATGTGAAGGCTCAGCTGGGTGGAATCTGCTTCCAAGCTTAGTCAGATGGACATTTCCACACTTTACCTCACAAAATAGCGCTAACTTCCCCTAGGGCAAGCAATCTAAGAGATAGCGAGAGAGAAATCCCAAAATGGAATCCATGTTATTTTAGTCTAATCTTGGAAGTAAAACCCACTCACTTCAGTGTTATTCATTAGAAACAAAGTCACTAGGTCCAGCCCATACTCAAGGGAAGGGAATTACATGAGGGACTGAGAAGATAGAGGCTGCCTAACATAGCTCCTTAAGCTCTAGTCAGCCCCTTCTTCATTGAATCCTTCCAGTGTGTTACTCCTTTCTGAATTTCAATAATTTCTTTTCAATTCAAACCTGTTATCTATTTACTTATTTATAAATAAGCCATACTTTTCCTCCTTCTCATAGATCTTAGAGAAATATCTCTTCTCCTACTCACCTTTTAGGATTAGTGAAAATATTAACAATGATAATGAATATATAACATCTGCTAGAGCATCTGTATAGTAGCCCTTACTGGGTCTTCTTTATTATCACTGTTGTTTCTTGCCCTCCACCTCTATTCTGGATCCCATTTCCACAAGTTCCTGCATTGTCAACCACTTTTCTGCCTACTTCAACACTAGTTATAGGCAATTTCAAGTCCCTACCATTTTATCTATCATCGGTCTATCTATCTATCTATCTATCTATCTATCAATTAATAATCTAACTATATCTATCATCATCTATCTATCTTATTTTCATATATTCTTTCCCATATTCTCCCACTTCTGTCTATCTTCATAGCAAAGTTTCTTAAAGAAATAGCAACTGCTGGGTCTGCTTTTTTTTCTTTTTTTTTTTTAAAGATTTATTTTTATTTTATTATACATCCCCCCTTTTATTTTATTATACATCCCCCCTTTTTTTGCTTGTTCTTGCTGTGTTCATTTTTCTCTGTGTTCCTCTGTGTCTGCTTGCCTCCGCCTGCTGGAGCGAACTGCCAAGTCAGCTCACCGGTGGGGTGGCCTGCCTGCTCGTGGGGGCCTGCCCTTGCTCACGGGGGCTTGCCTTTGCCCATGGGGGCTTGCCTTTTTGCCCGCCCATGGGGGCTTGCCTTTGCCTGCGGCAGCGTGCCCTCCCCGCATTGGCTTGCCTTCTCCAGGCGGTCCACCTGTTCGAGGGGACCCAGGGACCGAACCCGGGGCCTCCCATGTGTTAAACCAGTGCCCTACTAACTAGGCTATACAGCCAGCCCTGGGTCTGCTTTCTGACCTTTCAGTATCCTCCCCATCCTCTAGTCCCCATTCCCATTATACTTCTCTTGTAAAGATTAGCCATGATCTGCCAACTGCCTAGACAAAATGTGTTATCTGGACCCACTGCATCAGTACTACCTGGGGATTTGTGAGAAATGAAAGTTTTGGTATCTACCGTAGATAGACCTACTCCAGTTCTGTGATTGGGGCCCAACAATCTGTGTTTTAACAACCCCTTCTAGTCATTATAATGGAGTTTGAGATTCATTGATTTAGACCATTATAAAAAAACTACTGGCCTAAGCTAATGGATCCTTTTCCATCTTTTTCTAACTTTGTTTCTACAACATTTAAAATTGACTTTTTGAAATTCTCATCATTTGACCTCCAAGACATTCTTTTCTCTTTCTACCTCTGTGATAATTCATTCTTAGTGTTCTTCCCATATTCATCTTGTCCCACCTATCCCAAGAAGGATGTGCTGGTCCTCAGTTTCCATCTTTTATCTTATATATGTTGTCCCTGGTAAATTTCACATGTCCCATTAATTTATACATGGAGCTCTTAATACCTACCAAACTCATATCCCTTGCCCAATCCTTTCTATTTGGTATATACTCATATTTCCAACATCCAGATCAAGACCATTAAATATATACCCTTTGTAAGTTCTAAATCAACATGTCCAAAACAGAAATTAACCTTTTCCCTCCTTCATCTCCGGAATCTCTTTCTCCTATATTCTTTAACATGATAAAATAGCAACACTATTTTTATAGTCATAAAATTCAGAAAACTGATATTCCCCCCATAGCATACCCTCTTCCCATACTTTCATAAAGTCAACCAGGAATTCCTCTAGGTTTTGCCTTCTTATCCCCTTTTTTTTTATCAGAACCCTACTTGGGATCTCTATTGCTAGTCCTGTAACTGCAGGTGGTCTTATTTAATTTTTTTTTAAGTTATTATTCTCATGGTCATTTACAGAGTAGGAAACTGGTTCAGCAACTCACCCAAATGCTATGCAGCAATTTAGCAGCTGAGCCAAATTTTAAATCTAAGTAAGTAGTTCTTAAATTTGTTGCTTTAGGAGCCCTTTATGCCCTTAGAAATTATTAAAGACCCCAGAGAGCTTGTGTTATATGGACTGTGCCTATCAATATTTACCATATTAGATTTAAAACCTGAAAATTCTAAAACTACTTTTATTAATTCATTTAAAATAACTTAAATTCCCCCATAATATGCAGTATAATTAACATATTTTATGAAATACAAATATATTTTCCAAATAAAAAAATTAGTGAGAAGAATACTGCTGTTTTAAATAGTGAGGTTCCTTAGTGACTTGTTTAATAAAAGACAACTGGATTCTAATATCTCTTCCTGCATTCAATCTGATATATTGTTTCAGTTGAAGTAAATGAAGAAAACCCTGCCTCATATATACATATAGTTGAAAAATGGAGGAGTACTTTAATAACCTTTGCAAATAACTGTGACTAGTCTTCTTTGATACCACACCAAAACTAAACATGTGGTAGTTTTTTAAAAATTTGTTGCAATGTGGAATCTGAAATCATATCAATAAACATCTTGTAATGTGTTAAATTAAGACCTATTGGTTTATTATGCATTTTGAATGTATCTGTTACACATACATGCCTTTGTAACATCATACATTGGTCATTTAGGAAATATTAATTTGTTGAATTATGCAGATCTTCTAAATGTTGTTATGTTATTATACACTATTTTTAAAACACATTCGTCAATATCACTGTCAATCTTATCAGAAGAGACTTTATTGGAAAGTAGTGGATACAAGTTTTTCAAATTTCTTAATTACACTTAAACACTTAAATTTTATCATTGACAACAAATACTGTCAGCTGTTTTCTTTGAAGTGGAACTCATTTTCTTCATGTTCAAGAAAATTTGGGGCCGGCTCGATAGCCCAGTGGATAGGGCGCCGGCATACCACATGGGAGGCCCCGGGTTCAGTTTCCGGGGACCTCTCCTAGCAGGCAGACCACCTTGAGAATGGCAAGCCGCCATGGGCGGGCCAGAGCCGCCGTAGGCAGGGCAAAAAGCTGCCACGGACAGTGCAAAAGCCGCCATGGGCAGGGCAGGTAGCCCACGAATGGAGCACAGCCAGCCACCCGCGAACTGAGAGCCGGCCGTGAATGGAAGCAGAAGCCGCCCACAAGCGGGGAAAGCCACGCCTGCGCGGTAACCAGTCTCGGCGCGTCGCCGCAGCGGGGGGGGGGAAGGGGAGATATGTAATTAAATAAATAAATCTTTAAAAAAAAAAAAAGAAAAGAAAATTTGTCACATACTAGGGTCTGAATAGCCAGAGTTTCTCTCAGTCATTCCTTCATGTAAAACCAGTGTTTCCTTAAAAAGGCAGCTACTTCAGCTCACAGCTGAAACAATCACACAAATGCTTTTCCTTGAGACAACAATCATATTTTGACATTTAGCAGATGCTCTTTATGAGTACTTTCCATTACTTCACACAGAATATTAAATAGACATAAACTCAGAGATTGATATTTAATAAAATTAATATTTTTTATGGCTCCCCCCTCCCCCGTTGTGAATGAATGATCATAAAAGAACAAACTGCTAGTGCAGTTTGGTGCCATTTGCTTGATTTGTGCAAAGAAGCTTTACCCACCATTTTTTTTGCACCATGAATGCAAATGTTAACATGGTGGAAAAAAGAAATTAACTTCTAAGTACTATTATTAAAAGAGTTTTGACTTTGCAGAAGCTCAAGAGGATCTTGGAGACCAACATCAGTCGCCCCCTTCTCTATTCCCCACCTTACCCTGGACTGCATAGATAACACTCTGAGAATTACAAATCTAAACACTTTCCTCTAGCACTCAGGCCCCAAATTTTACACTACATCCTCCTCCCCCATTTGAAGAGTTAGTATAGTGGAGCTGTCAGATAGATGGTCTCTAAGGTCAGAATGCTGAGGTTTGAAACTGGCTATGCTGCCTATTAGCCATGTAACTCTAGGCAATAAATGTTAGCTATTATTAATCCACATAAAGAAATAACAGCTCAGTGAGTTGATAAATTAGGACTCAAATCCATGTTTGTCTGCTGGTGCATACATTTAAAATCTTAAGTCCCTTATTTGGCCTTCAGGACTGTTTTTCCCACCCCCACCCCCACCTTCCCCCAATGAGATTCTTGTTGCTAGTTTCCCTCTCTGCCTTCCTCTGGTCTCACTACTCCCAGACAGCCACAGCCCAATAGCCCACAGTACTAAACTGCTTGAGTCATAAGTTTTGCAAACACATCAGAGAATGTATTTCACATCTACTTGACCTGTGTATGCTTCTTGGTGGTTGTTTTAGTCTGCCAAAGGGCTGCCGATGCAAAGTACCAGAAATGATTGGCTCTTATAAAGGGAATTTATTTGGCGTAAAAGCTTATAGTTCCAAGGCCATGAAAAATTCAACTTAAGACACCATAAGAGGTGCTTTCTCACCAAAGTCAGTTGCCACGTGGTGAAGCAAGATGGCCAACTATGCCCAGGTTTCTACCTTCCCCTGGGCTTCTCTATTTTCCTACAGTCCTCTTTCTCACATGGCCACATCATATATGGCAGCACTCTCTTTTCCTGTGTGTCTACATTTATATCAAACCCAGCAAGTGGGAGGAGACTCAACCTGAGTCACTCCTCACTGACGTAGTCCAGTTGAAAGGGTCTTACACCCACAAGAATGGATTTGGTTCACAGACATAATCTTTCTCTTTTGGGGGTTCAAAAAAGAAATTTAAACTGCCAAAGTGGTCATCTCATCTCTAACTTCTAATCCCAGTCCTGGGACCCTAAACATTCTTATAAAAGCACTTAGTACATTTTACCGCTTTCTATGTTTAGATAACTGCTTTCCCTTTCTTGTTGGGAAGGCATCTTTGCACAGTGGAATAGGTGAAATAATTTTTTAAATTTTGAATACTTCAAAACACAATGCAGGTTTAATTTAGAAGATACAAAAGAAAAGTGGTTATAGCAAGGAACTACCATGAGTATGTTGGCTTTCAAAGGAAATTATGAAAAAAAAAAAACCTCTCAAAGGATGGGAAATTTCTTCTTCTCTAGGGATTAAAAAGCACCTCCAATGAAATCTGGCTGAATTCACATATCTAAAGCTGGCAAAGAGTAAATTAAATTACCTTATCTAAATAAAAATGTCCTGATCTGAAAGGGATGTGGAGAAGGAGGGAGGCCTTAAGTTAGAGACTAAACTGGTCTAGAACTGATGATGGATATGCTGGCTCTTTTAGATGCCAAAATGTTAACAGCACTTTCTTTTATAGTGCAATAATGCGTGATTTTTCTCTTCATAGTTTTCTTCTTTTTCTCCAAATTTTCTTTAATGGAAATGTGACAAATTTATAGAAAGTGTTTGGTCAATAAATGGTAGTTATTATTATTTCAGTTATTAGTGTTTGCTATTATTATTGATTTTTTAACTTAGACATAACTTAAGTTTTACCCACATTGACAGTGTGGGGCAGTAGTGTGAAC
>PVKH010002947.1:0-25965 GCA_004027955.1 Chaetophractus vellerosus | reverse complement strand
CTTCTGTTTAATGAGTTTGTGGACTTAAATTCCCAAAGAGAAAAGTGGAGAAAAAGAGTAAGGATGTGAGTGAGATATGAAAGTACCAACTAGATGCAGTCAGGAGAATTGCTTTTGTTCTGTTTGTATAGTGTTCAGTTAGATAGAATGACTCTGGAAGCATAGGTTATAAGTGGTCAGGGCACTAATGACAAACATGCTGAAGTGTGTGATTTTGGATAATTAACTAAAGAATGTGGGTTAAGGAATATGATTTGAATGAAAAGTAAAATTTGGGGTGACAAGGAAAATACAAATTTCAATAATATCCTTGAAGGATGTGCAATGTTGAATAAAATTTTTACTGACAGGTGAATTCTGTTCATGCACAAGTCTTTCTAAGTGAAAGGTACTTGAGTATGTGTGTGTATGTGTTTTCACTTGAAATTTTAGCAGCACTCTTTCAGTAAATATAAACCATATGCTTTTAAGAGAGACAAGGTTATTTCCTCATCAATAATATGGAGTAGTTCATCTAAATTATTAACCTCAGAAATTAAGGTTGATGGGTTGTTCTTAAAAACTTTAACACAAAGATCAACTTTTAAAATTGTTATGGAAAATATTCATGTGTGAAAATCCATGCTTTGATTTTTCAAATTCACCATCAATGTAAGGAATATTGGACTTCATACCAATTAGCTGGTGGGTAATATTTCTGGTTATATGCTCTAGACCTCATCAGTTACCTATGTCAAGATGAACATTTATAAATGTACCAGGTATCATGGGCATCTTCTGAGATCATTTTAAGTATCGGTATTCATGAATAATGAAGGTTATTGAATTGGAATTTAAAAATTGTGTTTGAATACTCATAAAATAATTTTATTTGGAATGATATTAAATAGCAAAAGACATAATTTCTAATTGTATTAAGTTAGATATCAGCAAAAATTTTCTGTAAAAGGCCAAACAATAAATAATGTAGGCTTTTCCAGCCATGAAGCAAAATTTAAGAATATGACATAGGTATTCATATAGTAAAGATAAAGCACATTTCCACAAAATTTTCATTGTTAAAATTCATCAATGCAGTATATTTATAATATAGAGCTACTATTGAGAAAAATGGAGGTTTTTTTTGTTTTTTTTATTTTTTTTTGCTTAGGTGACACTCAAAACTAGTTCAGGAAATTGATTGTAAATATTCATTTCTAAAAACCATTAATAGCTATTAAACCACAAACTGTGGTTTAATAATTAATTATTATTAATAATAATACCTCAAACAGAGGTATTATTTTCATGACCTGCTACAGTTCTACATACTTGGTGAAGTTTTAAAATATTTCTAACAATTTCTAGTTCTAAAAGCCCAAGGAAAACATGTGGGAATATGGGATATTACTCATACTGAGAGAGCGTGTGAAGCCAGAAAATATTTGACCAAATTCATTTTTTAGTACTTTAGCAAATATCAAGTCATGAGTTCAGATTGTTCAATAATTATAGCCTTCAAATTATCCAGACAAGTTCCAAACTAAAGAATACAAATGGAAGAGGTAAAAAATTAGGTCGATGGAAGGAAAAGCAGCAAGATTCCCCACAATCCTACATACTTAGGCCTGGACAATCATGGCATAAATGATGAACATAAACTTCCTTGGAAAAATAAAATAGACTTTGTAAAGAGTTATTATTAATGAGTTTTAGAAACTTGAAAATTAACTTGAAATTAATTAATTGTTGTAGCAATTCAACAATGACTAAAAGAATTTGTTTCCTGGAACTTTTAACAACACTGCTTATTATGAAACATTTTAACCTTGATAGATGGAAGCAATGTGGTTTTCCTTATAATGTGCACTTAATAGAAAGTGAAATATTTTTCTGCCATGGTATTTATACATAATTTCTTTGAAATACATTTGTGTTTCCTTTGCACAATATTTTCTAATTTGTATCCATCTAATCATTCTTGAACTTAAAATTTGATGAGTAAATATTGAAGTAGCTATGTTCAAGAGTTTTACTCATCAGAATTTGCAAAAAAGAAAATATTTGGGTACCACTTATCTGATAAGGGCCTAATATCCAGTATATATATATATTTTTTTAAAAAGCCCTACATCTCAAAAATAAAAAATTAAACAACCCATTTTAAAAATGGGCAAGAGATTTTAATAGGCACTACACTGAAGAGGAAATACAAATGGTGAAAATCACATGAAAATATACTCAACATCACTAGCTATTAGGGAAATGCAAATGTAAAATTAGATATCATCTTATACCTAATAGCCTGGAGGTGAAGGAGTTCAATTAAAAGCCTTGACTTGTAACAAAAGCTAGAAGCCTTGATATGTATGGGACAGGCATCTCTAAATCTCAAGAAACTAAGATAAGATCTAGTAAGAGCTTGGTGGAGTAGCAGTCTATGCTTCTAGGAGTGTATCTGCTATATGTCAGATAATGATTAACAAGGTCTAATACATGCAGGAATGTAAGGAGAACTGAGCTAAACCCTAAAGATTTGCTGATTCTAGTAACGTGTAACCAATCACTAGCTATTACCTTTGCACATGCACACACGTATTTTCTTTGTTCTAAAGCTAAATAAAAGCCAGGATGTTTTTGGTAGGGGCACTCTTCCTCCCTTTGGGTGGAGGGTCCCCTGACCCTGGCTATCTCTTGTCTTTCTTTCTCATTGTTTTCATCTGCTGCACCGTTTTCACGGACCCAGTTTCTGAACATCAACAATGGGGTTATTAAAAAAACAGAGAACTACAAATTTTGGAAAGGATGTGGAGGAGAGGGCACCCTAGTCTACTGCTGGTGAGAATGTAGAATGATGGAGCCTTTGTGGAGGACAGTTTCATAGGTTCCCGAGGAAGCTAACTATAGAACTGTCATATGAGCTAGCAATCCCACTGCTGGGTAGATACACAGAAGAATTGAGAGCAGGAACACAAACAGATACATGCACAGCAATATTACTAGTGGCATTATTCTCTATTGCCAAAAGTTGGAAACAACCCAAGTGTCCATCAACAGATGAATAGATGAGCAAAATGTGTTATATACATACAATGGGATATTACTCAGGTGAAAGAATGAATGAAATATTGACACCTGTGACAACATGGATCAATCTTGAAGACCATGTTGAGTGAAGGAAGCCAGTTACTAAAGGACAAATATTGCATGACATCACTGATATGACCTAAGCATATTGAGCAGACTCACATAATTCTTCTGCCCTCCTTTTTTTTGATCCTATAGTTAGCACTATACTCATTAAATATATGTCCCAGAGACTTAAATCTTCCAGTTGTTCATATGCCGGTTGGGCCCTAAATCTCAACAAAGTTGAAGCCAACACCTACTCTCCAGTTCATTGGCCTCACCCAGGACAACTGAAAAAAGGATCATGTTGGACAATGACCATCCTAAAAAAACAGAGAGGATCTACAACTGTAGGCAAGACAGCTCCATCCACATGCCCCATGAGATCTAAGACTCCTCTCAATTGGAAGCAGAGTGAGCATCACTATCCAAAATCCTCAAGATTGGAGAATGAACAAACATAAGGGAGGAATGCAAATATGGAACAGAGTAGATTTATTATTATTCTAGCAAAGGAAGAACTTATAACATTGATGTAAAGACAATGGCCACCAGAATTTCAGAGGGGAGAGAGAAGAAGAATAGATGTAACATAAGGTATTTTTGGGACACTGGAATTGTTCTGTATAATATTTAAATGATGGATACAAGACAATATCCATTTTGTAAAAACCTATAACATTGAGCAGTGCAATGTGTAAACCACAATGGTTAGTCACAATGCTCCAATATGTGTTCATCAATTGTAACAAATGTACCACACTACGGAAACTTGTTGTTAATGGGGGAAAGTATGGGATGGGAGGGAAAAGAGTATAGGGTAATGCCCTACATTTATGTAATCTAAAGTTTCTTTAAAAATAAAGGGAAAAAAAGAATTCCCAAGAGAATTTTCAATAAGTCACTAGAATTTCTTAGTAGGAGTGATTTCAGACAAACAACAGAGTTTTATTACTAGTGATTATTGACCCAATTGTGGTGAGAGTAGATTCTTCTACACTCTTGGTATTGGTTCTGGGGTGGAGGTTCCATAATGTATTAACGCTTCTGGCATTTTATAGATGCTTCATCTAAATATTCCATTTAGGAAGAATAACATACAACTTTTAGCTCTTCTCTAACTTTCTTCTTCTTGGAAGAAGAGCTGTGCTGCTGCTACTGGAAACTCCCAATATCAGTATTACCCTTACCTGATGATTAAATTGGCTTCATAATAAGGTTCAGATACAAGCCTATTTGGCTTTCCTAATAAAATATGTCCTTACATTTAAACATTATTAATAATATAGTCCTACAACTACAGTTTCTGTGTACAATTTATAAAATTGTTCAGAACCCAGAGAAGAAAGCCAGTAAGAATTTCTGAGATGCCCATATAGGCTTACCATCAAAGTCCAGATTTCACTGAAGAAAGCCTATCAGAACAAAAAAAGTTTGGAGTAATTAACTCATACACAATCATTGAAATGATAATCTGAAAAAAAAATCGTAAGCCTTCAATTCAAGAAGTCAAACTGAAAATGAAAGGTAGGATGAGGTACTAATAAATACCTAAGCACCATAGTCTAAGATTCTGTGTCATTTAGGTGATAATTCTCAAGAGAAAACAGGACTGGATAGGAGAATAGTAAATATACTCATCCCGTGTGAAAGGCTGAGGCTGCCATTCCCAGAACCAGTTGCAAAATCTGTATTTATAGTAGACACAATTTTTAAAAATGAAAGATTCTAACAAGTATACCAATAAATTTAATACAATAAATTGATAAGTCTTTAGCAAGATTATAAAATATAAGGTCCATATATATATTACTTGTAATTCACAAACTATAAAATAAGAATTAGGAATTAAAACAAAGCATTATTTTCCATTGAATGTATACAATAAGCTACTTAGAAAAGATTTATTTTTCAAAGAATATGAAAAAAGTATTCTATAATGCAAATACTGGATGAACACTGTTAAGAGAAGTTAGGCAAGTACTAAAGAAATAAGGAGAAAGTATGGAAATGCTCATAGTACAATTGAAGATGTGGCAAAAGAAACCAATATCTCATTGGAAGGGGGACTCTAGCCAAATTAAAGACAATTTGACCATCAAAATAATTAGTAGGAAATTGAACCAATCAAAGAAAATCAGAATCCCTGAGTCCCTATGGATATGAAGGACATGGAAAATAAATAAAGTGTTGAGGGGAAAGTGCCTCCTTTAAATAGCATTCCAAATAATAAATAAAGAAGGAATTTTGGATGTAGAAATTCATCGGTAGAATGCTAAAATTAATGGGTGAAAGTCTGAGGAGAGAATGGTTATTTACACAGTCTTAGATATTGCACTACAGATTATGAATTACAAAGAGAAAAGAGTAACTCAAAATGAAGAAGTTTGGATGCCATTCCATTTACCAAGTAATCAAAACTAAAATCATTACAATTAGTATAAACAGGTAATATAAGATTCTGAGTATGCTGAATATAGAAAGAAACCTTATTATCCCCCTACCCCCACCCCCCACACACAAGACAACAAATTATGTGAATCTAATCATCAGGAAACCTCAAGAAACCCAAATGACAGACATCCTAGAAAATAAGATCTAGAAAGAAAAAGAACAGGACAGGGAAAGAGTTGAGGCAGATTAAGAGACATGAAAGTGAAATCCACTGCATGATCCCGGACTGTATTCTGGATATAAAAAATGAAGTCTAAAAGTACTTATTGAAACAGTGAAACTGTTCTCTACTTTTGAATATGGACTGCGGTGTAGGTTATAGTATTGCTAAATTCTAATTTCTGAACTTAATTATAATACTGTGCTTATGGACTAGATTGTTCTACATCTTAGGAATTACACACTGAAATATATAGGCATAAAGTGGTTCTTTGTCACCTTCATACTATATATGATTCATAAAATATATCTCTCTCTGTCATCTATGTCTACCTATCTACCTACCTACCTGACTATCCTATCTTATAATATACCAACCTGTTTACCTATATACATTTATGTATCTATATATATTATCTATGTCATCTATGATAAAGTAAAATGGGAGCAAAATATAAACTATTTGTATACAAGTGCAAATTTTATGAGGGTTTCTTATACTATTTTTCACAAAATTCTTTAGGTTTAAAATTACGTGAATATAAAAATTTTAAAAGTTAATTTTTTCTCTGAAGATCCCCAATTTTGAAAGTGCACTGATAAACATTCACTTTACCAATGCCAAAATCTAGGCCCTTTCTTGGAAATTGGCCTCAATTTCACAATCCACATTTCAGCAATTGCTAAGTCCTAGTGATTTTCTCTTAAATTATTTTCAACTATGTTCCCTTTTCTCCATTACTTAATATGTCTTCCCTTTTCAGTCTTTCGTTAGTACTTGTGGAAAATATCTTATATTTTTCATTTTTCATTTGCTGTCCTTTTTGAAAATAAGCCTCTATTCCAAAGCTTGCTAAAGTTAACATTGTAAAATTAAAATCTGTTCTGTCTTCTTCATATAGTATTATTTGCTTTTCAGCAAGTGTTAAAAATCTTATTTTTTTCAGTCAATAATCTGGTCAGGTGTCTGTGTGTTGTTCCACCACTAGGCCTGCTAACAATTTTACTTTTTATTTTTGCCAACCGAACTACTTATTCAGCTTTGAGAAATGAGTTAAATATGTCCTTTGATTAAGAAATTGTGGCCTTTTCACAGGGTATATTCTTTTTCCCTCCTCCAAGCTTTCATAGCAGTTATCACATGCTTAGTGGCAATGCTCCAAAATGTGTCTATCGATTGCAATGAATTTACCAAACTGATGAAAGATGTTGCTAATGTGGGAAATGTGGGAGGTATGGGGAGCAGGGCAAATGAGAATCCTCTATAAATTCTCTGTAACATTTAGGTAATCAAAGTATCTTTTAAAAAATAAAAAATGTGGGAAAAAATGCCTTGATGGGAGCAGATGTGGCTCAAGTGGTTGAGCAACCACTTCCCACCTGGGATGTCCTGGGTTTGGTCCCAGGTGGCTCCTAAAAATAAAAACAAACAAGAAGCAAACAAATGAAAAAACCAACTCAAGGGAGCTGATGTGGCTCAGTGATTGATCACCAGCTTCCAGCATACAGGGTCCTGGGTTCAATCCCCTGTCCCGGTACCTCAAAAAACAAACAAACAAAAAATCACTTGACATATATGTGAGGGTATATTTCTAAGTTCTCGATTTGGTTCCAGTGGTCAATCTGTCAATCTTAATGCCTGTACTATGCTGTTTTTTCCACTGTAGCAAACTAATACATATTTTTTAAAGATTTATTTATTTACTTTTTTTATCCATTTTAACACCCCCCCCCCCTTTTGCTGTTTTGTGTCCATTCATTGCACAATTCACTGTGTCTGTTTCCTGCCCTCTCCTCTCACCCTTCTCCTCCTGTCTTCACCAGGATTCTATCCTGGGAACCTCTGATGTGGGAGAGAGGCATTTTGTCACCTGCGCCACTTCAGTTCCTGGTTTTTCGGTGCTTCTTATCTTGGCTCTCCCCTGCGTCTCTCTTCTGTTATATCATCATCTTGTTGTGTGGTTTGGCAGGGCCTGGCGGCTCACCCGCTCGCAGGGTCTGGGGGCTCATCTGCTCGCAGGGCCTGACAGAGCGCCTGCACGCCTTCTATATTTTTCTTTTATTTTACCAGGAGGTCCTGGGGATTGAACCCAAATCCCTCCATATGGGAAAAAAGATGACCAGCCATTTGAGCCACATCCGCCCCCAAACTAGTATATTTTAAAATCAGGAAGAGAGTCCTCCAACTTCATTCTTCTTTTTAAAGACATTTTTGGCTATTCAGGGCCACTTATCCTTCCAAATAAATCTGATTATTGGATTTTTGATTTCTCCAAACAAGGCTGTTGGGATTTTTATTGGAATTGCATTGAATCTGTAAATCAGTTTGGATAGAATTGACATTTTAATGATATTAAGTCTTCCAATCCATGAACATTGAATGTTCTTCCATTTATTTAAGTCTTTTTCAGTTTCTTTTAGCAATGTTTTGTAGTTTTCTGAATATAGCTCCTTTATGTCCTTTGTTAAGTTTATTCTTAAATATTATATTGTTTTATTCCCTATTATAAATGGAATTTTTTTCTGATTTCTTCCTCAGATTGCACATCAGTAGTATATAGAAAGTCTATTGATTTTTGCATATTAATCTTGTATCCCATCACTTTGCTGATATTCTCTACTAGTTCTAGGAGCATTGTTGTGGATTTTTTAGGAGAGTCTAGATATATCATCATATCATCAGTGAATTGTGAAAGTTTTAATTCTTCCTTTCTTATGTGGGTGTCTTTTATTTCTTTGCTAGCCTAATTGCTCTAGCAAAAACCTCTAGCACAATATGGAATAACAATGGAGACAGTGAACATTCTTGTTTTGTTCTTGATCTCAGCAGGAAAGTTTTCAGTCTTTCACCATTGAGTACAATGCTAGCTGTAGGTTTTTCATATATCCATTTTACCATATTGAGAAAGTTCCCTTCTATCCCTATCTTTTGGGTTGTTTTTTTCAAGAAAGTGTACTATACTTTGTCAAATGCCTTTTCTGCATCAATTGTGACAATCATGTGATTTTTCCTTCTTCAGTTTATCAATGTGGTTTATTACAATAATTGGTTTTCTTGTATTGAAGCACCCTTGCATACTTGGGAAAAAAACCCACTTGATCGTGGTGTATAATTCCTTTAATGTGCTTTTGGATATGTTTGCAAGTATTTTGTTGAGGATTTTTGCATCTATACTCATTAGAGAGATTGATCTGTAATTTTCTTTTTGTTTAGTATCTTTATCTGGTTTTGGTATTAAGGTGCTGTTGGATTCATAGAATGAGTTTTGTAGCATTCCTTCCTGTTCAATTTTTTGGAAGAGCTTGATCAAGATTGGTATTAGAATGTCTTTGTTTTTTTTTTTGTTTTTTTTTTTTAAAGATTTATTTATTTTATTACATATCTCCTCTTCCCCCCCGCTGCGGCGACTCGCGGAGACTGGTCACTGCGCAGGCGCGGCTTTCCCCGCTTGTGGGCGGCTTCTGCTTCCATTCACGGCCAGCTTTCAGTTCGCGGGTGGCTGGCTGCACTCCATTCGCGGGCGACCTGCCCTGCCCGTGGCGGCTTTTGCCCTGTCCGTGGCAGCTTTTTGCCCTGCCCATGGCGGCTCTGGCCCGCCCATGGCAGCTTGCCATTCTCAAGGCAGTCTGCCCGCTAGGAGAGGTCCCCGGGAACCGAACCCGGGGCCTCCCATGTGGTGTGCCGGCACCCTATCCACTGGGCTATCGAGCTGGCCCCTAGAATGTCTTTGAATGATTGGTAAAATAGACCTGTGAAGCCACCTGGTCCAGAGCTTTTCATCTTTGGGAGATTTTGATGATCATTTCAATATCTTCATCTGTGATTGGTTTGTTGGGGTTTCCTGTTTCTTCTAGTGTCAGTGTAGGTGGTTCGTGTGTTTCTGGGAATTTGTCCATCTCATCTACATTTTAAAGTTTTTGTCATAGAGTTGTTCATAGAATCTTCTTATTTCCCCCCACTTATTTCTGATGTTATTTATTTGCATCTTTTCTCTTCTTTTCTTTGTCAGTATAGCTAAATGTTTGTCAATTTTATTCATCTTCTCAAAGTACCATCTTTTGTTTTTGTTGATTCTATTTTTTTGTTCTCAAGTTCATTTATTTCTGTGCTGATGTTTAGTATTTATTTTATTCAGCTTGGTTTGGAATTAGTTTTCTATTCCTTTTCTAGTTCCTCCAGATGTGCCTTTAGAATTTCAATTTTATCTCTTTCTTCTTTTTTAATGTAACATTGCAGGAAATAAATTTCACTCTCAGCATTGCCTTTATGGTATCCCATAGGTTTTGATATGTTTTGTGCTCATTTTATTCATCTCAAGATATTTGCAGAATTATCTTGCAATTTTTTGACTCACTGATTATTTAAGACTGTGTTGTTTAATTTCCATATATTTATGAACTTGCCCTTTTCTGTTCACTATTATTTTTTAGCTTCATTCTGTTATGTTCACAGAAATTGTTTTGCACAATGTCAATATTTTTAAATTTATTGGGATTTGCCTTGTGACCCAACATACGGTTTATCTTGGAGAAGGATTATGGGCACCTGAAAAGAATAAATATCCTGCTGTTTTGGGGTGCAATGCTCTATAGATGTCAGTTAGGTCTAGTTCATTTATTATACTATTCAAACTCTCTGTTTCTTTATTTATCCTCTGTCCAGATGTTCTATCCAATACTGAGAATAGGGTATTGAAGTCTTCAACTATTACTCCCTTCAGTTTTGCCAATGTGTGCCTCATACATCTTTAGGTACTTAGGTTAGGTACATACATATTTAGTATAGTTATTTCTTCTGTGTGAATTGGCCCTTTTATTAGTATATAATGACCTTCTTCATCCCTTATTACACTTTTGCATTTAAAATTTATTTTGTCTGAAATTAGTATCTCTATACGAGCTTTTTATTTCTTAGTATTTTCATGGGGTATCTTTTTCCAATCTTTTACTTTTAACCTGGTCTAAAGAGATCTAAAATAAAGAATATTGGAAAGCATTTCATGTATGTGATGCATCCCTGAACCAAAGAAAATTCAGGGTAGAATTCATGGTGGTATTTTTGTAAGCATATTGATAAAATTATGTTGTAACAATGAATCATATTTTCTGTATACCAGAACATTTGGGTCTAAATTAATATATTTCTGATGTTATAGCCTATATAAGGAAAAACCCCATTGTTTTAATCAAAGTTTAACCTTTTCATCTTTTAGCTCTTATTTTTGAAATTTAAATTTCCCTTTTTTTGTTTTAATAAGTGATTGACAGAAAAATAAGTCTAATCAATTTCATACCATTGAAGATTTAAAGCCCCAAGCTGATACATGCTTTTTGATCAATATATATCTATGAGTATGGGGAAGCAAACTAGGATTAAGGACTCTCTTATGTATTTTGAGTAGTCTAACAAAAAAATTTTATCTAGACCAGTAAGTATTGACCTATGTATGAACGTATTTCTAAAAATTCCTAATAAAATAGAAAAAAATCTTGGTTTCCTCATCCTAAAGCATAAAATATTGTTTCCTTGAATATGAATAAAAATGAAAACAATAAACCAGAAGGGGATATTTCAAAGGGAAAGATAGCATGTGCATAACTCTTTTCTAGAGTTAATCACTATCATGATTAAAGGTAACTAACTCAACTCTCAAAAATAGGAAAATCTTTAATGCAAATATCATGTCTATTATTTTTTTTCCCTTCAAAAACATATTGCATGATTCCTCACACATAGGAAGCATAAGACAACTGGTTAGGAAGGAAGGAAGGAAGGAAGGAAGGAAGGAAGGAAGGAAGGAAGGAAGGAAGGAAGGAAGGAAGGAAGGAAGGAAGGAAGGAAGGAAGGAAGGGAAAGAGGGAGGGAGGAAGGAAGAGAAGGAGGGAGAGAGGAATAAAGAAGGGAGAAAGAAATAATGCAGGAAATATTATTCAAAACTGTACCAACATGGACAGAGCTCAACCTGCTTGGACTCAGGTGTCCATTAGAATGCTCACTCAAAGAATTTTACTAACTTCACAAAAATAATTTCAAGAAAATAAAAATGTAAAGAGTGAGACTGCAGGAGACCAAAAGGTAAATACTGTATGTAATAAAAGGATATTTATTGAAAATAATATTTTTCCAGAAATAACAGAGTGGAAGAAGAGGTAACAAGGATATCTATTTGAAAATAATGGAATTTGCATAAAAACAGGTCTTTGTTTAAAAGGACTTTAGAATTTTGGAAACAACACAAACTTTAAAGGAATACGGCTTATTAAAAGAAAACTTGTATGCATGAATTTTTCTGCATTTAACCTCTGGAGAAAGATAACTGGAGAGAGTAAAAAGATTTCTGCACATGTAGGAATTATTTCTGGGGTTTTGATTTTATGGATAAACCCTAGAGGTTGATTTGAAATCTGCCGAGTCCCAGAGGGTGTTGGCCAGGGATAGAAAAATCCCTCATCTTGAGTTTATAATGCCTCCTCTTTCTCCACAAAATTTGAAGAACATAAAAACAGGTGCTAGCAGCTTTGGTCTCTAATTTGAGATAAATAAATTTCCACTAGGTCCCAGAATGCCAGAGTTCTTGCTAATAGCTTTGATGGAGGATGAGCTCTCATCATGATAGAAGGATATGTGGAGAAAGAGGAATATTTGGATTGCAGAGTGTGAGGGGCCAACCCAGAGGATATTTTAGCAGATAGTCCCAACACCAAGTGGCTTCAAGTTCAAGACCTTAACTGGGTACTGTTACCAAGAGTGCATATAGAAAGAGAATGCATTGCAGAACACAAAAACTATGAATGAGCTTGGGACCCTAGGAGGAGGAGAGAGTTACTGAGTGGAAAGTACACAAAGAATGGTCTAATAGTACAGGAATATGGTAAGAGAAAAAAAAAACAGCTCTGCCCAAATTTTAGGAGTAAGTCTCATCATGTCCAGGTTCACTACCGTAATTTCTCATTGCCAGCTTCACCTATAACAATCACTCAATCCCAATAAGCCAGTTGTTTATGGACTTTCCCACCTGCCACCCTACTATCTGTACATTAAGGTGAGTCTCATATTGTATCACCTTACTCAAGAAAGTGTCAGACACTATCATAATGCTTGAAGGATGCATATTCCAATTTTTACTAACTTTGGAGAAGAAACACTTTGCTCCTATTAGAAAGAATCAATAATTTATAGATTTGAGAGTCATCGTATTGATCATGGGGGCAAGCCTGTGGAAACCAGAATACTTGGTTCACTGACTATCCTGAATTCAAGCTTTCTATACATAATAGAGCCACTGTTAACTTCTTCCTTTCACTTGAAATTTAGCAGCATAACCCAAAGCTCTTTCCTTAATTGCCTGTATACTGCAGAGGAAAATGTGGTTAGCTGATTTAGGAACTTAGTGACATGATTTGAAAGCAACATTATTGGAGAGTGTAACAAATAATGAAATAACCCAAATGTATCCTTTACAATGTCTCAATTATCTCTTTAACATATAATTTGAAAATTTCTTGATTGATGAATTTAATACAAAAAATTATTATTTTTTCAGAAGAAAGCTTTCAGAGAAGACATAAGAAGGCAAGTTTTTTTAAAGTTCAGTCATCAGTAAAATTGAGTGGTGATTCAATTTTCTTCTTTTCCCTATATCAGTTCTGAATCATTTAAAATATCCAGATTTTGTCCTAGGTCTAGTTCAATTTTTGGCTTCTTTTATGTAACTTTACATTTTACCAATTAATTTCTCAAAATTGGTTATGCCCAAGCTTAGAAAAAGATCCAGACTTTCTAGGGTATCTGTATTTCATTAAACCACTGAACCTAATTTGGCCAAATCTGAGGCTAATAGTAGCACTGAAGTTGAACCTAAGAAGCAGGTCTCTATTCTGGCTTAGTTACCATTTGCCAATCTTTTCCATATCATGCAGTTCTCCAGATATGATCCCTCCAGCCCATTATTGATACACATTGTCTTGTCAACTAGTGGTTGTTTTTCTCTCTACATTCTGCAATATGAATTAAAATTGCTTATGATTGCTATTTTAAGCACACAGCTAGTTTTAAGGAAGTCAGCTGTTAGAAATATATGCAAAACAAAATACAGTTTTATTAGAAATTTGAAAAATGTCAGGGAACTTTGGACTCACCAGAATATATAAAATTGAATTATCTTTTTCTAAAGACTCTTTCTTCACATTCATTTCAAAGGACATCCAAACATATATCGATTTAGATGATATACGTCGATAATAGATAAAGTGATATTAGTATTTTATGTTTTGGTATCAACTGGTCAGAGTTTGAAAATTTGCTCTTCTAAATCTTCAGTTGTTGGGTTAATGACAATTGGGAATAACAGCAGGAGTAGCCAGGATGTGGGTGGGAAATGGGAAGTCTCATCAACTATGTTAAAAATGCAATTTCCAAGAAAAATTAACAACTCTAATTTTTTTTGTTCACAGTTCTGGAGGGAATCGACATTCAGGTCAATAGGTTGTTGCCTTACCCAGGTGATTTTGCTGGTTCTAAATGCAAACAGCCTGCCATGCACTTAACATGTTATTGTGACAAACTGATTGTGGATGCTTCCTATAAAAGCAACGATGCATCTACAGTGATCTGTGTTTTCCAAAATCAGACATTCAATGTATTGAGTTTGAAAAAATTAGGAAGTGAAACTGAAACATCATTGCTGATGTGAAAAATTCTTTGTCTGCAATAGGATGACCAAGGTAACTATGCCCATATCCAACATTACAGTCTTCATGCCTGCTGTGTTGACACTAATAGGGATCCCAGGACTAGAGTCTGTGCAGTGCTGGATTGGGATTCCTTTCTGTGCCATGTACCTCATTGCTATGGTTGGAAATTCCTTGCTTCTATTCATTATCAAATCTGAGCGCAGCCTCCATGAGCTCATGTACATTTTCCTAGGCATGCTTGGAGCCACAGATATTGCCCTTGGTAGCAGCATAATGCCCAAGATGCTTGGAATCTTCTGGTTCCAGATGCCAGACATATCTTTTGATTCCTGCTTGCTTCAAATGTGGCTTATTCACACATTTCAGTGCATAGAATCAGGCATCCTGCTTGCCATGGCCCTGGACCGTTATGTTGCCATCTGTTATCCACTACGACACACGACCATCTTCACCCACCAGCTGGTCACTCAAATAGGAGCTGTGGTCACACTCAGGGCTGCTGTTCTTGTGGCCCCGTGCCTTGTATTGATAAAGTGTCGTCTTCAATTTTATCATACAACAGTCATCTCCCACTCCTATTGTGAGCATATGGCCATTGTGAAACTAGCTGCAGAAAATGTACAGATCAACAAGATCTATGGTTTGTTTGTGGCCTTCACTGTTGCAGGGTTTGACCTCATATTCATCACCTTGTCCTATATCCAGATATTCATCACAGTTTTTCATTTGCCCCAGAAAGAAGCTAAATTCAAGGCATTCAACACCTGCATTGCTCACATCTGTGTCTTCCTACAATTCTACCTCCTAAGCTTCTTTTCCTTCTTCACACATAGGTTTGGTTCTCATATTCCCCCTTACATCCATATCCTCTTTTCTAGTATTTACTTGCTGGTCCCTCCATTTCTCAATCCGCTTGTCTATGGTGTAAAGACCAAGCAGATCCGCTTACATGTGGTCAAAATTTTCTGTTCATAAAATTCACATTGATTAATATATTTGTGCACTCTTCTTTGTAATAGTATTCACCTTACTGCATTACTTAAGTTCTTGGATTTTTTTCATTTAATTTTTTTCTTGAAATTTCCCATCAGAGAAGCTTGTTTTTATATCAGCATGTTATATGTGAGCTACTTTCAATTTGTTCATTTCCTACCTGAGTACTGAAAGTGAGAAATGTGGAGAGAGAAAAATAATGAATATGTATCTTTTCTTTTTCTTTAATTTTGAGACCCTGCCTTAATTTCTTCATCTAGAAGCTTTCTCCAGAAAGATTCATGAGTTACATGCATTTGCAATGAAGTTTAATACATACAAGTTCATTGTTCTGGAATGTCAGGTGCTAAAGTAAAACAAGCTGATGCCTCTGTTTTTCCTTGATCATCCTAGTTAATTTTAAAAGTGTGAGGGTGAGGGTATTAAATATGTTCTTATGCAAAACCACTTTGCAATGCTAATGAAACTATGAAGTCTAAATATCTCAATATATTTTCAGATTGATTCTGGAACTTATAGGCACAAAAAGCATGAGAATTCAGGGGTTCAATTTTCAAATCAATAGTTCTTCCAGTACTTACACCATTAACTATTATATTAATTCAAAAATTGCATCCAAGAACCTACACTAAAATATGTATTATTCCCAAGCATAGCAATACAGTGCATAATTCACCAGAGTGGTAATATTACATGGGCTTGTGGACCCAAATTCATGAAAGATATATATAGAGAAAGAGGCAGAGTAGGGGTATATGAGAGATAGGATATTAGCAAACAGAAATCACCACTGTAATGGATAAAAGAAGTCAGGAGAAGTTTTTGTTCTGTTTGTTTGTTTTTTGGTTAGATAGAATGACGCATGAAGAATAATTTATTAATAGCCAAGGCAGTAATGACACACATGGAAAGGTAGAAGATTGAGGAGATTTAACTAGGGAATGTGAGTTAAGGGAACTGCAATGTGAATGTGAGTTAAGGGAATTCAATGTGATTTGAAGGCAAGGTACAATTTCTGGAGAGAAGAAAATACAAATTTAAACAAAATCCATGAAAACTGTACAGAGTTGATTACCTTTTGTTATGAAATCTTTCATTTGTCATTCCTGTAAGTTTTTCTATGTGAAAGGTGCTTGCACATGTGTGTCTTCACCTGGGCCTGTCCAGGATATTATATCATCATTGATGGGGAGAAGTTAGTCTGAAATCAATGACTTCAGATATCTAGGTTGATGAAAACTTCAGCTCAGATATAAACTTTTTTAAAGATTACATAACATATGTAATACAGATCTGCTAACAAAAATAAGAGAAATTTGAGGTTTTTCTGTTTTTTTTTCTTCAAGTGAGACTCAAAGTTAGATTAGCAAATAAATTGAAAAATTCCATCTGTAAAAAGCATTCATAGCTGGTAGACCATAAATAGGCAGCAGAATGATTTAGCTGGTCTGATCTGCAATAGTTCTAATTTTATTTGGTGAAGTTTTTAAATATTTGTAACAATTTCTAATTCTAGCATCCCCCAAAATACGTGGACCCATGAGGAGACAGAATGTGAAACCAGAAAATATTTTACTATATTCAATTATCAGTAGTTTATGAAATTCTAGTCATTAGTTTCAACTGTTCAATCACTGTAGTCTTAAAATTTTCTGGACAAGTTCCAAACTGAAGAATACACATGGAATAGAGAACAAAATACTGTAGTTGAATGCAAGGACAAGCAGCAAGAATATCCATAATCTGAAAGAATTAGACCTGGACAATTATGGAATACATTCCTGAACATAAAATTCCTTGGAAAAGGAAATTATTCTTCATAAAGAGTTTTTATTAAGGATTTTTTAGAAATTTCAAAATTAACCTCCATAGAGATTATACCAATTTCAACAATGACTAAAATAAATAGTTTGCTTGAACCCTTAACAACACTGGTTATTATCAAACATTTTAACCTTTGACATCCCATACAAGTGGTTTACCTTATACTGTACATTTAACATAACATGAAATATTTTTGTTGTGATATTTGTATATCTTTTCTGTGAAATACATTTGTTTCCTTTGCACATTTTATATTACTAATTTGTGTCCATTTTGCCTTCTTGAATTTAAAACCTGAGGAATAAATATTGAAGTAATTTTGTTCAAGACTTTGGTTCTCAGAATTCCCAAGAGACTTTTCCATAGAATCCAACCATATCTTAGTAAGAGTGATTTGAGCTAATGAACAGAGTTTTATTACTAGTGATTGTTGGCCTATTTGGAGCGAGGTTGATTCCTGTATCTTGGTGCTGGCTTTGAGGGAGGGAGCCATAATAAATTAATCCATCTGGTCTTTTGCCGGGTCTCCTTCTAAATATTGGATTTAGGAAGAGTACCTTGCAACATTTGGCTCATCTCTAACTTTCTTCTTCTTTGGTGCAGTGCTGTGCTGCTGCTGCTAATGGCAAAGTCTCTACTCTCCTGTGGGAAGTTCTCCCAATTTCACTATTATCCTCACTCTATTCTTAATTGGCCTCATTCTAGGGTTAGGTTAGCAAGCACATTTGGTTCTACTACTAAACTGCACCCCTATATTTGAACTGTATTCAAAATACTGGTGAAATGCTGCCCTACATCTACAATGTTTACGTAAAATATTTGAAATTGTTCAGAACTCAAGCCAGAAAGTCAGCAACTATTGTTCAGGTCACTACATACACTGGCCATCAAAGTTTAAAAGTCACTGAAGAAAGAGTATTAGAACAAAGTTTTTGGAGGAATTCTCTCATACTCCATTCCTAAAATAATACTCTGAGAAAAGTTTTGAAAAAAAGTTTTAATCGAATATATCAAACTGAAAATGAAAAGCAGGATTAGGTACTAATAAAATCCTGTGTTCCATAGTCTAATAATCTGTTTTCTTTAGGTGATAATACTCCAAAGAACAGAGGACTGGAGCAGAGAATAGCAACTGTACTCAACCTGTTTGCAAGATTGAGGTTCCTATACATACAGTAGTTGCAAAAGCTTCATTTGTTGTAGGCATAATTTTTTTAAAATGAGAGGTACTAAAGAGTACAACCATAAAGTTAGTAACATGAATTGAGAAGAGAATTTAGCATGATTATAAGATATAAGGTCCATTATCATATTATTGTATTTGTACACACTGGAAACCCTTAATTAGAAAATGAAATGTGTGATTTTTTCCATTGAGTGTTAAAACATAAGACTGTTAGGAAATATTTAAGTGCCCAAAAAATAATTTTTAAAATCCATTGATTCTGTACAGCAAATTATGCAACACTCTTAAGATAATAAGGCAAATTACAAAGAAATAGGACTATGAGGCATTCCATTATTACATATCTCAATATTAAAATATCAGTTCTCCTTAAATTGATCTATAGATTTAAAATAGTCTGAACTATAATATCAACATTTTTATGTCAGTTGAGAAAATAATTCTATAATTTATATGGAGTCAATGGACTGATAGCCAAAGCAATTTTCAAATAAATAATACATTTTGAGTACTAATTTTATCTAATATGAAAACTAAAATAAAGTATAAATATTTAACCTCTGTGTTATCCACATAAGGACAAATAGATTAATGAACCAGAACAGAGAGCCTACAAATAAAGCCACATATATGTGGTCAATAGAATTTTGACAAAGGTGTCAGAGGAATTCAATGGAAAATGGAAAACATGTTCAATAAATGTTAGTGCAGCAATTGCTTATTCATATGGAAGAAAAGGAAAATTGGCCTCTATTTCATACCATGTAAGACATTGATCAAAGTTAGACAATGGTCCTAAAAGACAACCTAAAAAATGTAAAAATTTCTAGGGAGAAAATAATAAAATATCTTTGTGAATTGACGATAGGCAATGATTTCCAGGTCAGGATGGAGAAAGCAGTAAGACACCATCTTACTGATAATTTGGACTTCAACAAATGTAAGCTGTTAAGAAAATGCATAAGCAAGAAGGCCACAGACTGGGAGATCATGCACAATAGATAAACTGACAAAAGTCTTGAATGTAAATTATATAAGTATACATTTTACTCCATATAAAAGACAAAAAAAAAACAATGAAAATGGGAAGAATTCTTGAGCAGATATTTCATAAAGTAATAATCAATGGAGACACATAAAATATGGGTAAATATTATTTAAAAAAACCCTTTTGGTGACTGCAAAAAGATGAACAATTCCGATTTTATAATTTTTTAACCATATAACTGCTATTATCTCCAGTTATCCCATTTCTATTGGGAAGATTCTCTGTTTCCCTGTAGACCATAATACGGACTAAGGATTTAATGGTAAAAGTGATTTTAGTTTGTTTCATTCCTTTATTTGCTATCTTATGTTTACTTGAACTATTTATGATTTTGCTGTAACCTTTCAATGTACATTTGCCCCAGCTAACTTAGCTTTTGTCAGATATTATAGTCTTGTTGTTTCCTTTAGTTTCCTTATTTGCTATCTGATACTGATTAGACTTTTATGACTCTGCTATAACCTGTAACCACATGTATTACTCCAGCAGCATTTGTCAGTTCTTTTTTTCTATTATTTATTTTTAAAAGATACTTAGATTAAATAAATTGTTACATTAAAAAAATATAAGGGATTTCATTTTCTCCACTTCCCAGACCTCCCACTTGTCCCCACAATAACAACTTCTTAAATTGGTCTGGCACATTCATTGTAATTGATGAACGCATTTTGGAGCATTGCCACTAAGCATGGACTATAGTTTACATCATAGTTTACACTTTCTGCCACTCAATTCTGTAGGTTATGACAGAATATATAATGGCCTGTTTCTGTCACCACAATGTCACCAGGTCAATTCCAAGCCCTGAAAATGCCCCCATATTCCATGTCTTTTTCCCTCTCCCTGAATTCACCTCCAGTGGCCACTGTCTCCACCTCAATGATATGAGTTCTTCCATTGCTAGAATCACAATAAGTCTATAGTAGAACAACAGTAAATCTACTCTAGTCCATATTGTATTTGCCAATCCTGAGGATTATGGAGTGATGCCCATTCTATCTCTAATTGAGAGGGGACTTCGATCCCATATGGCTGATGGATGGGACTCTCTTGCTTGCAGTTGTAGACTCTCAGTTCCTTGGTGTGGTGGTTGTCCAGCCTCACCTCCCTGTCAGCTGTCCTGGGTGAGTCCAATTAATTGGAGAATAGGTGCTGCAACTCCGCTGAGGCTCAGGGCCTAGCTGGCACATGGACAGCCCAGAGATTCAAGTCCCCAGGATGTACACCTACCAACTCCAGCACCAACTATAGGTTCAGACAAAAAGGACAGAAGAGGCATGTGTAGAGGAGTCATATCTGAGTCTAACTCTGTCACACTTGGGAGCACAATCTCCAAAGTAGGGCCCACGGAAAGGCAACAAACTCTGGAGCTATCCACCATGACCTCAGAACCTGGGTGTTTCCGAACCCCTCAGGAGGCACACTGTCTGGATTAGTGTCCACTTTGGCCATCTATTAGATCAAACTGGGACGTGCATAAGTGTTATCTCTCTGATGACCTCCTGACTCACTTTGAAGTCGTCTAGCCATATAAATTCATTTTTCTTTACATTTTCCCCCTTTTATTCAAGGTCTTTTTTCATTTGTATCACCAGCCGGTACTTGGTGGTAATCCTCCAATGCCAGGGAGTCTCATCCCCAGGATACATGTCCCTCACTGGGGGGAAGGTAATGCATCCACATGCTGAGTTTGGCTTAGAGAGAAGCCACATCTGAGCAACAAGGAGGCTCTCAGGAGGTACCGTTTAGGCACCTTACAACACTAGGCCAAGTTGCAAATTCAAAAGCAAAAGGCTCATAAGCATAGACTTCAATGTCAAGGGCCCATCAACGGACCATCCATCTTCACTAGTCATTGCCCTTTACTTGGGGGATTGTTGCTGTTCCATTAGAGAATGTGACAGAGCTCCCCAGGATGGGGATTCAACAATTCTTTGGTTGTTGTGTGAATCTCTGCCTACTGTGGCAATGCCCCATGAATAGTTGAACATATTTATACACTTTATATGTATGCCCAGGTGAAATTCCTCCCAAATATCCCCTATCACTGACACTGCACATAACTGATCCTCTCTACCATAGTTGTAACCCATCTGTGTTCCAAAACTTCAAAAATGAAGCCAAGAATGTTGCCAAATTTGATTAATAGGAAAATGAAATAATAATGATAGGTTTAAACATAAGAAATAAAATACATAATAATTTAGAAAAACTAAAACTTAAAGTATAAAGAAATGGGGTATTAAAAAATTAAAAATATTTTTTAAAGGAGTTTTGGGTTTTGCCTTTCATCACTATAATATCTGTTGTCCTCTACGTACAGTGGCATTTTCTTCCACTTATTCCCCAGTGACTTACTTTTTTTTGGCTTCAAAGAGGTTTCAGGTCATAGTAAAGTTACGTACAGGATAGAGGGGGCTCCCATATATCCAACAACTTCCTCCTTTCCCCCCTTCCCTATTAATAACCATTTTACATGTGGATTGTACATTTGTTACAACTGATATACATGTATTGAAACACAGCTACTAACTATGGTCAATGGTTTACATTATGGTTTACATTTTAGACCATAGACTTTTATAATTTTTTTAATGAAATTTAACATGGCCTGTATCTATCATTGCAAGAGCACCTCCATCACCCCCTAAATACCCCCTCTTCCATATATTCTATTCCTCCCTCCCCTACCCCTCAGGATGCACAGCGATCACCAGGCTTCACTCCTTAAAGGACAACGTTCATAGATATTTGCTACAATGCTGAGGGCTTGATACACTAGTCTGTACTCCCCTGTTGGGAGCAGTCCATGCTCTCGAGAGACACTATCCCTGTTTGAGAGCTTATTGGGCCTCCCCAGAATGGGAGTCCAACTCGTTCCCACTCCGTATGTGGGTCTCCCCCCACTGATACAGCACACTAAGACAAAATGTCTTAGCACACTAAGACATTCTCTCGAAAACTGCCCCAGGTGTGCCCTGTCCCAAATGGCCTCCCATCCAACACCTTAAACCAAAACCCTTCCTTGTCATATTGCCAAACAGGTTTCCTCATCATTGTAGTTTCACCCACATAACCACCAATCCCCAGTGTTCACCTGCGCCCTCTCCAAACCTCTCCCTGGTTCGATGGGCCTTCCAAACAATCACTTTCAACTTATCATAGTTTTCATGTGTGTGGGCATTGGCTCACAACCTTCTTTTCTCTTTCTATTTCCTGCAAACCTATCTTCCAGTCTCTAGCTTTTTGAGTTAGCTAGATTTGCTTAATTCATATCAGAGAGGTCATGTAATATTTGTCCTTCAATGCCTGGCTTGCTTCACTCAACAGGAGGTCCTCAAGATTCATCCATGTTATCCCATGTGTTAGTACAATATTCCTTCTTATACCTGAGTAATATCCCATTGTATGTATATGCTACACATTGTTTATCCATTAATCTCTTGATGGGCTTTTGGGTTGATTCCAACTCTTAGCAATAGTGAATAATGTGGTTATGAACATTGGTGCACATGTATCTGTTTGTGTGCTTGCTTTCAGTTCTTCTGGGTCCCATTTATCTATTTTTATCCATTTATACAGAAGTGGAATTGCTGGGTCATATGGTAGGTCTACAGTTACTTTTTTGAGGAACCGCCACATTGTCCTCCACAATGCCTGAATCATTCTACATTCCCACCAACAGTGGATGAGGGTTCCCATTCCTCCACGTCCTCTCCAACACTTGTAGTCCTCTGTTTTTTTAATGGCCACCAGTCTAATGGGTATAAGATCTTGTATTAGTCAGGCAAAGAGGTGCCTTTGCAAAATATACCAATAATTGGTTGGTCTTTATAAAGGTTATTTATTTGGGGTAGAAGTTTATAGTTACCAGGCCACAAAGCATAAGTTTCTTCCCTCACCAAAGTCCACGTGTTGGAGCAAGACTGCTGCCGACATCTGCCAGGGTTCAGGCCTTTTGGGCTCCTCTCTTCCCAGGGCTGCAGCTGTAGACTATCAGGTGAATGACTCACTTGTCTTTTCCTTGGGTGCTCCTCTCCAACATCAGAACTGCTTCTCAAAAATCTGCTTCTCAAATCTGCTCCCTCTGTCTTTGGCCTTGCTTTTTATACTTGAAATCAAACCCATTGAGGGGCGGGGCTCAACGCTCTACTGACATGGCCCAGTTAATACCCCAATCATAACCTCTGAATTCCAAAAATACATTACAATATTTAAAAAACCTTAAATCAGTAACAATTGCAAGTACAAAATCGTATCATAATAATTTCAAAGAAATACAGTTTGTATTCAGGCAAAATCCCTTCTAGCTGTAGAACTCTGAAACTTAAAAAAAAATTAACTGCTTCCAATACACAAATGGAAAGGGAAAGAATAAACATTTTCATTATTATAGGGAGAAATTGGGATGTTAAAAATAAGTCATAGATCCTCTACAGTTCAGTAAACCTGCAGGTCATCCTCCATTCAATTTCAAAGTCTGAGAGTCATTCTTAAGATGATGGTTTCTTCTCCTTGGGGCCACATAGGGACCCACCCTTTCCACAGGCTTGCCCAAGGGCCATTTTCTTGGTTCCACCCTCATCAAGCATCTGGGTGTCGACCAAGCTCCAGAACTCACCCTCCAAGAGAGTTGGGGTGATTTCCACACCTTACCCAATCTTTGGGTTAGAGTCTTAGCAACCCTACTACAGTGAGGTGAAGACAACATTCCTCCTAACCTTTGGCACACAGGCTCACACCTCTCAGAGCAATGAGTTGACTACCTGGCCTTCTCTAACCTATGGGGGACAGATGCACCCCTCTTAGACCTATGAGGTGCTGGCCTTAACCGCCCTAATCTTTGAGGAATGTGCTCCATCCTCCCTGTACGCTGGGGCAGCAAAACTCTTCCCTAACATTGGGTGGGAACATCCACCCTCTTCAACTTCTGGGGCAAACTCACCTTCTCTGGACCCTGGGGAGGCAAAACTCTTCCAGAACATTGGGTAGGAACATCCACTCTCATCAACTGTTGAGGCAAATTCACCCTCTCTGCACCCTGGGGAGGCAAAACTCTCCCAGAACATCAGATGGGGACATCCACCGTCTTCAACTGCTCAAGCAAACTCACCCTCTCTGGACACATGATTGGGGCTCGTCTCTTGGCCCAAGGCGATGTCTTAATTCCAGATCTCACCTTCCATATAACACCAGGAGTTAATCTTGCTAAGTGCTCTGCAACTTCAAAACACAGATCGCCTTTCCTCCAGTTTCCAATAATAGTTTCATCATTTACTTCTAAGGCATCATAAAAAGTCTCTTTAGCATCGATCTCACAATTGTTTCCTTCTAAGGCCTTATCAAAAAGAACTTTAGGCTCCACATTGCTATCAACAGTCTCTGCAAAGCAATCTAGGCCTTTTCCATCAAGCATTTCACAATTCCTCCAAAAAATATCCCTTACTCATTTCTAAAACCGTTCCAAAATTTTGGTAATTGCAAAAAGCACTTCCCCACTCTTCGGTACCAAATTCTGCATTAGTCAGCCAAAGAGGTGCCTTTGCAAAATATACCAATAATTGGTTGGTCTTTATGAATGGTATTTATCTGGGGTAGAAGCTTACAGTTACCAGGCCACAAAGCATAAGTTTCTTCCTGTACCAAAGTCCACGTGTTGGAGCAAGATTGCTGCCGACATCAGCCAGGGTTCAGGCCTTTTGGGCTCCTCTCTTCCCACAGCTGCAGCTGTAGACTGTCAGGCGAATGGCTCACTTGTCTTCTCCTGGGGTGTCCTCTCCAACATTAGAACTCCTTCTCAAATCTTCTCCCTTTGTCTTTGGCCTTGTCTTTTATACTTGAGACCACACCCACTGAGGGGTGGGGCTCAAATATCTACTGACATGGCCCAGTTAGCACCCTAATCATAACCTAATCATGACCAGATTAACAGATCAGTTTACAAGCATAATTCAATTTACATTTTTGGAATTCATAATTACATCAAACTGTAACAGATGTTTTTTCGTTTGTGATGGCTAGGCTAATGTGCCAACTCGGCCAGGTAATTGTGCCCAGCTGTTGGGTCCAGCAAGCCTGGGGCTAATTGCATCTGCATCAGTCAGCAAGATTGGATGAAGAATGGATGATGCTGTTATCCATTCAGTTGACTGCTTATGAAAGGGAACTGATTTCAACATTCGGAGAGAATTTCCCAGCTCGTAGTTTGAAAGCGAACTTCTCCCAGGAACTCATCGAGGACCCTTCATCAGTCTTTCATCGGAGCCCCTGGCTTGCAGCCTGCTGGCGGAACCTGGACTTGTCACGTGAGAGACTCTTATAAAATCTTATATTTTTAACAGAGATCTCGTGTTGATTCTGTTTCCCGAGAGAACCCTGACTAGAACAGCTGGTACCGGGAGTGGTTCTTGAGGAACAGAGTCTTAAACATGGGATATCTGAGGTGGTTCTCTACTCCAACAGGACTCAAGGGTACTGATGACTCCCTTTCCAATAATGA
>PVKH010002946.1:0-25969 GCA_004027955.1 Chaetophractus vellerosus | reverse complement strand
TCGCGGGCTACCTGCCCTGCCCGTGGCGGCTTTTGCCCTGTCCGTGGCAGCTTTTTGCCCTGCCCACAGCGGCTGCTTGCCATTCTCAAGGTGGTCTGCCCGCTAGGAGAGGTCCCCGGGAACCGAACCCAGGGCCTCCCATGTGGTATCCCACCGCGCTCTTTATCCACTGAGCTATCTAGCCAGGCCCCCTAGTTATCTTGAAAGGTCAGGATTGCTGTTAAGTGATGGACATTGTGACAAGTACATTTGGTACTCAAAGGTTTCAACGGGACACTTGATGTTGCTTCCATGTCTGGTGAATTGAACACAGGCCTACCAGGGTATGGTGTCCAGGGTTTCAGACACTCCTTAGACGATGGTCTGGGTGTTCCCACCAGATAAGCAACTTAGAGCAGCAGAAATGCAGGCCAATGGTAAAGATGATCTAAAATGGTTAGTATCAGAAGGAAGTGATGACTGTCAAAACTGGATTCAGTAGCTAATCTGAACATGGAATGTAGTTTTAGCTCAATAATTATCTTGTTATAATTCTTTAAATTAGAAATCATGATCAGGCACCTACTTGAAGAAACAAGACATTGTTGACTTAGTGTATGGTGCAAGTGGTTCTGAGTCAAGCAAAATGTAGTATTCTCAGGCAGATACTGTCAGTGTCCTACCATATTCCCTTGGCCCACTTCAATGTCTTTCTGACTGGTGACATTCTCAAGCTTCAGGAGAAATTCTGGTCCATAGAATGGGGACAAAGATGGAAGGATGGCAGTGCTAAGGATTTACTGTCCCATGAGCAAACTTTACCCAATTGGGGTTTAGAATTGGTGGACCAATGTCCCAGCTTCCTAATTACATGGAGAAATAATTCTGAGTACATTCTACCTAGCCCTAATGGGGAGTTGCCAAGGGGATGGAGTCCCAGTTGCCCACAGCAGTATTCCATTTCTTTTTTTTTTTAATAATAATTTCTTTTATTTTTTAAAAGATACATAGATTACATAAATGTTACACCAAAAACTTAGGGATTCCCATATACCCAAACACCCACATCTTCCACACCCTCCTGCATAAACATCCTTCATTAGTGTGCCATATTCGTTGCAGCTGATCCTGGGTCTTTGCCGTTAAGCATGGACCATAGTTCACATTGTAGTCTACTCTCTCCCACACAGTTCTGCATGTTATGTGATGATATAAAATGGCCTATATCTGTCATTGCAATGTCATTCAGGATGATTCCCAAGTCCAGAAAAAGCCCCCGTATTACAACGTTTTTTCCCTTTCCCTGCCCCTAGAGCCTCCAGTGGCCTCTGGCTCCACATCAATGTTCAAATTTCTTTCATTGCTAGAATCACAATATGTCTATAGTAGAATACCAGTAAGTCCACTCTAGTCCATAGTTCTTTCTCCAGTCCTGAGGAACCTGGGATGGTGATGTTCACTCCACATGTAATTAAGAGGGGGCTTCTATCCCACGGAGAAAATGGATGGAACTATATTGCTTGCAGTTGCATTCTCTTTCTGTTTCTTGGGATGGTTATTGTCCATCATCATCTCCTTGTTAGTTGTCTGAGTGAGTCCATGAGCTGTAGAGTAGGTGCTGCGACTCCGCTGAGGTTCTGGGCCCAGCTGGCACATGGACAGCCCAAAGACTCAAGGCTCTTGTATGTACACCTACAAACTCCAGCACCAAGCTTTTATTGGATAACCTCTTGTTCTTCTGTGACTTCTCCATACCCTTAATTTACTTTCTGGAATCAACTCTCAGGGATAAAACATATATCTTGATCCTTCTCTTAGGTACTGCTCATGTAAAGACTCAAGTTATGACACCCGTCTTTAGTTAAAAAATAAAATTGTCTTTCAATTTCATAAAATTTTCACAGAAATTTAATCAATTACCCCATGCATCTATGGGTATTCATAAAAAAATACATTGGATAATTACCTGTAGAGTTATAAAAGGATCTATATATTATTTTATAACTACACATATAGATTAAAATACTTTTAAATAAAATAATGTACTGTAAAGAAAAAAATCCACCTCTCTCCTTTCTATACATATATGTATCATACACATACACACACACACACACAACTTTAATAGCCTTGCAAAAATCATGCAGGTATCATTATAATACCACTGAACCAGTGGAGACTATACACTCATGATAGTTAATGAATATGAGCAGTACTTGTGAATACATATTGTTTGAGATGCAAAGATACATTGAAATAAGTTTTTCAATGTCCTGTTTCATTTCATCCTTACCGTATAAGTGTCTACATTTTTTCCCAGCCCAGATTTACCAACAATTATAAACTAAGCAACCCTAATCATTCACCATGGCCTAAGGTATGCATTGACTTTTATTGACTGTAATTTTTAGTACCAGTCCCTTATTTAAGGCTTTTATCAATGTCTATTACAAATCCATTGTCAGATTACTTAACAACTGACATGAATTAGATGTCCCTTTGCACACAATATAAAAGTTGTAGAGTGTATTTGTCATGTTTCTCTAGTGAAACAGAACTGACAAGAGATATCTGTAAATAGTATGAGATTTTATAAAATTGTTTCACATGACTGTGAGGTGCACAAATCCAAATTTTGTAGGGCAGGCTGTAAGCCAGGAACACCAGTGGAGATCCTTCATGATTTCCTCAGGAGAATCTGGCTGTCTGAGTAGGGATGGGAATTCTCTCTTCTGGCTGCAGAAATCACTTTTTTTAAAGCCTTCAACCTATTGGATGAGAAGTATCTCATTGCTGAAGGCAATCTCCTCAGTTGATTGCAGATGTAACCAGCCATAGATGCAATCATCTCACTGATGATTTAAGTCCACAAAATGTCCTCACAGTACAATTAGGTCAGTGCATGCTTGACGAAACTGGGCACCATTACCTGGCCAAGGTGACACATGAGCCTAAACATCACATAGTGTGTTAAAAACTAAATTATTTTTGTTGTTAAACTTGCTCTTTGAAATAGAAAAGACCACATATAAAGCACTGTAACATTTCAACATCCCACACATAGTGAATGTAATTAAGAAGAAAAGCTAAAACATTTTGGTGTAAATTTAAAGATGAACCAAAGACAAGTAACACTCATTTATTTATCATTATAAAATTATCTAGAAAAGTGAAACTGCATGTAACTACGGGAGTACACATCTTTGTTATGTAGTAGTGGTTTCCAACTATGGATACATATAAAACCTGGAGAAGCATGGGAATTCCACAGGCCCCACTGGAGATAATGACTCAAAGTTTCCAGAGACACAGAAAAATATCAGTTTCTCCACAATATCGATTTCTCATATGAAACTCCTAAAAGAAGAGCTGATGGTCTCGATTTTTAAAGATGAGGAAAGTTAGATTCGGAAATGGTGAGGTAGAACGTTAAATTTATGTTTGTGATTATCATAGGATTTTGGAAAAGGTGAAAGACATGTTCATTTGTAAATATATAATTTCACATAAAACTATTTTTATTATTTTGATAGTAATTAGCATCATGAAACAAAAAATGCCAGGCTAAACCCAACCTAGGATGGATCATTAAGAAGCAACTCTTTTAAGACTTATTCTTTCCAAAGGAATGTATGTCTGTACACTTGCAATGGAGTCTTCTAACCAGGGGTCAGGGTATTAAAATAAAAAGAAGGTTCTGGAAAAATGGTCATTTCAATTTTTTTTCATTCTAGCCTATTCTTCTGGTAAATAAAAATCTTTCCCTTTTTGATTGCCCAATCTTTAAAAATGCTTACTTTGGTTAACCTACTTTGGAGAGGCAAGAAGAATTGTAATGGATTGTAAATTACTAAAATTATATGACTGCTGACATTCTTCAACAGAGGATTTTTAATAATACTAAGGTCAAAAAGGTAGGGTCACAAATGAAATTCAAAGTCCTGTCTGAATGCAAATTCTTTGATTTTTCCCCCACTACATGGAACATGTCTGGATTTTCTTTAACTTTCTGTACTTGAATTTCTTCATTAAAATAATGTATAAGAAAACATAATCATTGCAGAATGTTAATTATGTCTCTGAGGGCAATGAATTAAATGATATTGAATTCTGAAATTCTCTATCATCAATCCTATATCATATCATATTTCTAAATGAAATAACCATAAGGGACAGTGCGTACAACTTCACTTACCTGTTCTAAAATTTGTCTTCCAAACCAAGCATATTAGAGTGGACCAGGGAACAAAGACAAATTTCTTCAGGCTCCATGCCCATGTTCAAAGTTTAAAAACAAAAACAGACTTCTGGACTTCTTTTTCCCAGGCCTAGCCCAAGTATTTTTAATATATTATTACTTAATTCACTAGGAAATTTAAGTCCAAGAAAAAAATATTAAGGGAAAAGGGAGAAAAACACTTCTAATATACTATTTGTGTTTCTTCAGGTAAATTGCATTACTTCTCTGAGCAATGGCTTTACCATCTGTATATGGAGAATGTTGTAGAGATTAAAATAGATTGTGCATGAAACTTAATAGAGTATTTTAAAAAGTAAGAATTTTCCCTTTTTAAGCTATTATTGTTATTATCATATTATTACTAGACCAGCCATTTACCCCTAAGTCTTATATTAAAGTTGGTCTAAGAAACTACCTTATAGAAAGGGACAACTCTTAAGAAGCAGGCCACCTGCTTATTAATAACAGCACTTTTCCACACAAATAGCACAGAACAAATAAAGTGGCTTCTCCAATCCACTTATCTAGGCACACATTCATATTCTAGTCAAAAAATTAGGGAAAGCTTAAAAGGGCTTTGACTTTTTTCCTCACCATAGGTAACTTTCCAGCACATATCATCTCATACCTCATTAGCCAGAACTGAGTCAAGGGTAATCATGAATATTTTTGCCCAGTCTCTATTCATCCTAGAATTAGAGTAGATGCCTACATTCTCTTAGGTCAAGGAATCATTTGTTGCTACATGAACAAATCAGGGTTTAGTTATCTGGGATGAACGTTGGAAAGAATATTGGAGATTGTCTGATATTAAGTATTAAAATGATTAATTCCATTAATCTTTTGGAACATTCATATTTAAAAGAATTATTGGTATATTCTGTTAAAAATTATCATTTTCCTACCTGCTTCTATTTGTTTGATTTTTGCATTCTTTTTATTCATTTCATCTGCTTTCCCTGAATTTTATTGAGACTATGTTAATAAGTCCATTTTATCTCTTCTTTTTTTTTTTGGTTACATATCCCTCCTCCCCTTTCTGCTTGCTCTTGCTGTGTGTCCATTCTTCTGTGTTTTTGTATGTCTGCTTCTTGTCTCCCCCCGTCTTTGCGGCGACGCGCCGAGTCGGCCCTCCACGGAGGTGGCTCGCTTCATTCGTGGGTGGCTCCATTCTGTTTTCACGGGCGGCTCTGCTCCATGTTTTTGCAGGCAGCAGTGCTCCATGTTTTGTGGGCTGCCCGGCTTCTGCGCTTCGCAGGCGGCAGCTCCATGTTTCACGGGTGACTTTGCCATGCCCGTGGGGGCTCTGTCCTGCCTGTGGCGATTTTTTTTTTTTTGCCTTGCCCACAGCGGCTTGCCTTTCTAAGGCCATCTGCCCGCTTGGAGAGGTCCCCGGGAACCGAACCCCAGGCCTCCCACGTGGTATACCGGCGCTCTTATCCACTGAGCTATCTAGCCGGCCCTATTTTATCTCTTCTATTGACTTATTTATACCTTTTCTTTTAACATTTACTAGTGCTTGCCCTAAACTTTTCAATATACTTTAAAAAATAATTTGAACCTACCTTGAAATAATAATAAATCACTTTACATAGAGTGTAATGAGCTTAAAACAGTATATTCCCAGTACCTACCTCCTATCGCTTGTAATATCAAACATTTTACTGGTACATATGTTATAAACAAACAATACATTGTTACTATTATTGCTTTACACAGTCATGTATATTTAGAACAATTAAAAATAAGGAAATTTTTTGTTTTGTTTTCATTTATTCCATTTCCAAAGCTCTGCATTCTTTGTGTAGATTCAATATTTTAACCTACAACATATTTCTTTTGCCTGAAGAACTTCCTGTAATGTTTCTCATAGAGTAGGTCTGCTGACAATAAATTCCCTTAATTTCGCTTTACTGTGAAGCCTTAATTTCTCATTCATTTATTTTGATTTTTTAAATTAATTATTTTATTTTTAAAGAAGCTTTAGACTACATAAATACTACATTAAAAATATAGGGGATTCCCATATGCCCCACTCCCTTCCCCTCCCACACTTTCCCACATTAACAACATCCTTCATTTGTGTGGTAATTTGTTACAATTGATGAACACTTATTGAAGCATTATTACTAACAGTGGACTATAGTTTATATTATAGTTTATATGCTGTCCACACAATTTTGTAAGTTATGACAAAATATATAATGGCCTGTATCCATCATTTATTTTTAATATATATTGATTAGAAAAGTTGTGAACCTTCAAAGCAATTAAAAACAATGTGCAGAATTCCTCTGCATCACCACTCTATTAACACCTTGCATTGTTGTGGTACATCTTCCACAGATTATGAAAGAACATCATCAAAATGTGACTACCAGCTATGGCCCATAGCTTTTATTTGGTAAATTTTTCCATATACCTCCCTATTATTAATATCATGTAATGGTATTTTACATTGGTTATAGTTCATGAGAGAACACTCTCATATTTGTACTGTTAACCACATTCCATACTCCATATGTTTCACTGTGTTATTCAGTCCCATGCCTTTTGCAGTCCATCCAAATCTTACACTCAGTGGCTCTCACTTTCATCGCAGAGCTGTGCAGTCACTGCCTCAGTAAATTTTTGAACATTTTCCTTAGTCCAAAAAAAAATCCCATACCCCACTATTATTGACCTTTAGTGTTGATATAGTACCTTTTTTGGCACTGATGCAGGAATTTTACAATATTACTGTTAACTATAGTCATAAGTTACATTAATTGTATTTTCCCATGTACCACCATACTCTTACCAACTTGGAATTGTGACATATATTTATTCTAGTTCATAGAAGAAAATTTTTGTATTTGTACTATTAAACACAATCCTCATCCACCACCAAGTTGACTATGTCAGTCAGTCCCTAGATTATTCTCTAGCTTTCTTTCAGTTGATGTTTATATGCATGATTACCCCTTTCATCCACAATCACATTTATAAACAAGCTGTGTATGTGATACTCACTATAATGTGTTACCATCAACTCTACTGATTTCCCCACTTTTATAGTGAAGTTAATTAAAAATTTTACATACATTAAGCATCAATACCCCTTCTTAGCCCTCATCCTATTCTCTAAGTTTCTTATTCTAATATTTCTAGGTTTCCTGGCAACCTATTCTCTAGGATTTAACTCCATGTATTTATTCTTCATATTTAGTTCATATTAATGGGACCATACAATATTTGTCCTTTTGTGTCTGGCTTATTTCACTCAGCATAGTGTCCTCAAGGTTCATCCATGCTGTCATATGTATCCCGATTTCATTTCTCTTATAACAGTATAGTATTCCACCATACACATATACTACGATTGGTTTATCCATTCATTGGTTGATGGGCACTTAGGTTGGTTCCATCTTTTGACAATTGGAAATAATGCCACTATGAACATTGGTGTGCAAATGTCTGTTGGCATCCCTGTTTTCAGTTCTTCTGGAAATTTTCCTAGTAGAGGATTTGAAGGATCATATGGCAGTTCTATATTTAGCTTCCTGGAACTGCCAAACTGTCTTCCACAGAGGTGGCACCATTCTACATTCCCACCAACAGTGAAGGAGTGTTTCTATTTCTCCACATCCTCTCCAGCACTTGCAGTTCTGTATTTTAATAATGTCCATTTTATGAAATGTGAAATGATATTTCTTTTGGCATTTCCCTAATAGCTAGTGCTACTGAACATGTTTTCATGTATTTTTTGGGCATTTGTATATCATCTTTGGAAAAATGTCTCTTTAAATCTTTTGCACATTTAACAAAAATTAGATTGCTTGCTCTTTCATTGTTGAGTTATGTGATCTCTTTATATAGCACGGAAATCAAACCTTATCCGATATATGGTTTCCAAATATTTTCTCCCATTGAATAGGTTGCCTTTTCATTTTCTTTACAAAGAACTTTGAAAGACAACAGTGTTTAAGCTTGAAGAGGTCCGGTTTATCCATTTTTTCTTTCATTGCTCATGCTATCATTGTAAGGTTTAAGAAACCACCATTTACCACCAAATATTGAAAATGTTTCCCTCCAATTTCTTTGAGGAGTTTTATGGTTCTAGCTTTTATATGTAGGTCTTTGATTCATTTTGACTTAATCTTTGTATAAAGTGTGGGATAGGGGTCCTCTTTCTTTCATTTCACTATGGATAGCCAGTTCTCTCAGCACCATTTGTTAAATAGACTCTTCTGCCACAGATGGGTGGGCTTGAAAGCCTTGTCAAAAATCACTTGACTATAGAAGTGAGGGTCTGTTTCTGAAGAACCATTCAGTTCCATTGGTCTATATGTCTCTATTTATGCCAGTACCATGGTGTTTTTACCACTCTAACTAGGTAGTATTATTTAAAGTCCAGAAGTGAGAGCCTTCAACTTTGTTCCTTTTTTTAATGTAGTTTCTGGCTATTTGGTACTCCTTACCCTTCCAAATAAATTTGATAATTGGACTTTGCATTTCTTTAAAAAAGGCTTTTAGAATTTTTATCAGGATTTCATTGAATATGAATTTCAATTTGTATAGAATTGACATCTTAATGATATTTAGTCTTCTAATCCATGACCATGGAATTCTCTTCCATTTATTTAGGTCTTCTTTGATTTCTTTCAGCAATGTGGTAATTATCTGAATGGAGGTCCTTTACGTCCTTGGTTAAGTTTACTCCTAAATATCTCATTTTTTGGTAGCTATTGTAATAGAATTTTTTCCTGAATTTCTCTTCAGATTGCTCATGACTAGTGCATAGAAACACTACTGATTTTTGCATATTAATCTTGTATCCTGACACTCTGCTGAACTTGTTTATTAGCTCTAATAGCTTTGTTGTAGATTTTTCAGAACTTTCTAGGTATAGGATCATGTCATCTGCAAATAGCAAAAAGTTTTTCTTCTTCCTTTCCAATTTGAATGCCTTTTATTTCTTTTTCTTGCTTGATTGTTATAATTAGCACTTCTAGCACTATATTGAACAAGAGTGGTGACAGTGGGCATTCTTGTCTTGATCTCAATCTCAATGGGAAAGCTTTTAGTCTTTCACCATTAAGTACAATATTAGTTGTAATTATTATCCCTTTTCCTCTGTTGATAGTATATTTTCTTTCTCACCTCAAGATTTTCACTTGGTCTTTGATTTTCAGCAGTATGGATATTATTCCTGAATATGAAATATTCTTAGATAACTTCCAGTGTGTTTGTGTGTTTATATAAGTTTCATGGATCTTTGGTTTGGTATTTTTTCAGTAATCTTGGAAAATTATACTTTATATCTTCAAATAATTATTTTGTTCCTCTCCCTCCTTTTTTTCACCTAGGATTCCAATTGCACATATGATGGGTGTTTTGATATTGTCCCATAGCTCTTGGATGTTCATTCTGTTTTGTTTTATTTTGTTTTCGCTCTATTGTTTTTCTTTATGTTCAGTCAGAGCAATTTATATTGACCTGTTTTCATGTTCACAGATTCTTTCCTTTGGCTATGTTCATTGTACTGATGAATCTGTCAAAGGTATTCTTCATTCTTTTAATTATATTTATTTTGGTAAATAATTTTTTCTTTATTACAGAAATTGTGTGTTTACATAGCAATCATGCATAAAATGCAAGATTCCTGTATACCACCCCAACAACAACAACATTCAATGGTGTGGAATACTTGTTACAACTGATAATAGCACAATTTTATAATTGCACTATTAATTAAGGTCCATGGTTTAACTTAAGGTTCATTGTTGTGTAGTGAAGTTCCATGGATTTTAAAAAAAACAAATTCTTCTGTTTCCATTTTTCAATCAAACATTTCCCCTTTTAATCATATTCAGATATATATTGCAATGCTGTTAACTGCATTCACAACTTTGTGCTACCATCTGCAACATGCATTACCAAAACATTCCCATCATCTGAAATAGGAATGCTCTACATTTTTAGCCTAAATTTTCTGTCCCTATCACCACTTTGTTCACTGGTAACCTATATTGTACATTTTGACTTTATGAGTTTGCTTAACTCTAATTGTTTCAAAGCAGTGAAATCATACAATATTTGTGCTTATGTGTCTGACTTATTTTATTCAACATGATGTCTTCCAGTTTCATCCATATTGTCACATGTATCAGGAGTTCATTACTTTTTACAGCTGAAAATAGTCCATTGAATGTATATACTATATTTGTTTATGTATTCTTTGGTTGACTTATGTTGCTTCCATCCTTTGGCAATTGTGAATAATGCCACTGTGAACATCTGTGGCAAATATCTGTTCAAGTCCCCGCTTTTAATCCTTTTGGGTATATACATACTTGTGGGGTTGCTGGATCATATGGTAGTTCTAGACTTAGCTTACTGAAGAACCCCCAAACTGTCTTGCACAGTGGCTGCACCATTTTAATCCCTACCAGCAATGAATGAGTGTTCCTATTTCTCTGCATCCTCTCTAATGCTTGTTATTTTTTTTAAGCAGCTCTTCTAATGGGTATGTAATGGTTTCTTATTATGGTTTTGATTTCCATTTCCCTGAGGGCTAATTACGTTGACCATCTTTTCATGTGATTTCTGGTCATTTGTATATTTTCTTTGGAGAGATGTCTAGTCACGTCTTTTGCTCACTTTTTAATTAGGTTGTTTTCCTTTTTTGGTAAGTAGAAGGATTTCTATATATTCTGGATATTAAACTTATATTCAATATGTGGATTTCAAATAATTTTTTCCCATTGTTTTTGTTGTCATTTACTTTCATGATAAATTCCTTTGAGGAACAATTTGATGAGGTCCCATTTATGTTTTTTGTTTGTTTGCTTGTGTGTGTGTGTGTGTGTGTGTGCACGCACGCTTTGGCTGTAAAGTCTAAGAAACAAATTGCCTAACACAAGAAACTGAAGATGCTTCCTTACAATTTCTTTTAGGGTTTTAATAGCTCCATGTCTTATATTAAGGTCTTTGACTCCTTTGGAGTTGATTTTTGTATATGGTATGAGTTAGGGGTCGCATTTCTTTTTTTGCGAATGGTGATCCATTTTTTCCAGCACCATTTTTTAATGAGACTATTCTTCCCCAATTGAGAGGTCTTTGCTACCTTGTAAAAAATCAGCTGGTCATCAATATAAGGGTTGATTTCAGAGCTCTCATTTCTATTCCACTGGTCTACATGTCTTTCCTCATGCCAGTGCCATGCTGCTTTGATTACCATGGCTTTGTAATAAGTTTTATGAGCAGAAAGTATGAGTCCTCCAACTTAATACTTCTTTTCAAGATTGCTTTAGTTATTCAAGACCTGTGACAGTTTGAGATTATTTCATGAATCCCAAAAAGAGAATTATTTTGTTTGTAAACTAATGCATTCCTCTGGAAGTGATATCCTTTGATTGCATTAAATTCAGTTGAGGGGTCTTTGATTAGATTATTTGATAAGATTGCTTTGGGTTTTTCATTTGACTACATCAGTGGGCACAACTCAGGTTGAGCCTCTGCCCCATTGCTGGGTCTGATATCAACGGACACTTACACAGACAGACATAGGAAGAGAGAGAGTTCTATCATTTTTTAGTCTGCCATGTCACATAAAGGAGAAGGCTCAAACAGCTAAGTCCCCAGGGAGAGATGTGCTATTTGCCTGATAGCTTAAAGTTGAGATTGGGAAGAGAGAAGAACAGTTGAGACTGAAATAGGAGGCTAATAAAGAAACAAGCCCTAGGCCAGAAGAGGACTACAGAATCACTTAAGCATGAAACCTCAAGAGGCTGGGCCCATGGAGCTTAAGAGGAAAGAGTGAGTTCAGAGGGAAATGCAGAGACCAGCCAGATATTGGTGGCCATCTTGCTTCAATACACAGCAAATGACTTAGGTGCAAAAGCACCTCTTTTGGTGCCTTGAGTTAGACTTTTTACAGCCTTGGAACTGTAAGTTTTTATCCCAAATAAACCCCCTTTATAAAAGCCAACAGATTTCTGATAGTTTGCATTGGCACCCCTTTGGCAGACTAATAAAGGGCCCTATATACTTCCATATACATTTGATGATTGGAATTTCCATTTCTCCAATCATGGTTGTTGGAATTTTGTTTGGGATTGCAATGAATGTATAAATTGCATTGGTTATTATTGACATCTTAATGAAATTTAGTCTTCCAATCCATAGACATGGTATGCCCTTCCATTTATTTAGGTCTTCTTTCATTTCTTTTAGTAATGTTTTATAGTTTTCTGCATACAAGTCCATTACATCCTGAATTAGATTTACTCTTAGATATTTGATTGTTTTAGTTGCTATTGTGAATGGAATTTTTTTTCCTGATTTCTTCTTCCAATTGTTCATTGCTTTTTCATAGAAACACTACAATTTTGGGGTGATGATCTTATACCCTGCCACTTTGCTAAATTCATTTATTAGCTCTATGAGCTTTTATGTGGATTTTTCAGGATTTTCTGTATGTAGGATGATATCATCTGCAAATAGGGAAAGCTTTGGTTTTCCTTTCTAATTTGGATTACTTTTTATTTCTTTTTCTTGCTTAATTGCTCTGGAAGAAATTCCTATGAAGTGTTGCATAATAGTGGTGACAGTGGGCATCCTTGTCATTCATATATTAGAGGGAAAGCTTTCAGTCTTTCACCATTAAGTAGGAAGCTAATAGTGGTATTTTCATATATGCCCTTTATCATGTTGAGGAAGTTTCCTTCTTTTCTTACTGTTGTAAGGTGTTTTTTTTTTTCCTAATCAAGAAAAGGTGCTAGATTTTGTCAAATGCCTTTTCTGCCTCAATTGAGATGATCGTGCATTTTTCACTCTTTCTTTGTGTTAATGCGGTGTATTACAAATTTGATTTTCTTATGTTGAACCAACCTTGTATAACTGGGTTAAATCTGACTTGATCGTGGTTTATAATTCTCTTAATATAGTGTTGAATTTGGTTTGCTAGTATTTTGTTGAGCATTTCTGCATCTATATTCATGAGATATTGGTCTACAGTTTTATTTTCTTTTGCTATCTTTATCCAGCTTTGGTATGAGGATGATGGCCTTGTAGAATGAGTTAGAGAATGGTCACTTCTCTTCAATTTTATGGAAGACCTTGAGCAGAATTGGAATTAAGTCTTCTTAACTTAAGTGTTCCCCTGTGAAGCCATCTCGGGGCTGGGACCAGTAGCCACCAAGCTGGGAGAGCAATTTACATTTCATTACCATTATTTATCAGGCTCTTCCTCCTGTTCTCCCCTGGATGCTGTACAGTGTTCTTCTTTCTCTGGAATTTCAAAATAGTTGTTGTGGGCAGTTCCTGCTTGTTTAATAGTTTAATAGTTGTTTTAGGTGTAAGGACTGAGTCCTGATGCTCCCTACCCCACCATCTTTCCAAGAAGTGTTTGACATTCTTCATTCTTTAATGAGTTATTCTTTTCTAACATTTCCCTTTGATGTTTCATCACAGTTAATATTTCTCTGCTGAAATTACTTATCTGATCTTGTATCTTTTGCACCTTTTCTGCTAGAACTTTTAATGTATTAATCATAGTTGAGTGAAATTCCCTGCTAGAGTTCCAACTTCTGTTTTGTCATATCTTAATCTGTTTCTGATAATTATTTTTTCTCTTAAGCGTGTGTTGATTTTTATTGCCTTTCATATGCCTTTTCCTATTTCTGTTGAAATCAGAGCATTGGATAGAACTGTAGAGATTGTAAAATATAGGTTGTATGCCTGGAAATGACCACAACTTTCCTTTTGCTAAGCTTTTAGTGTGGTACTGAGTTTGTGCTAATCTGGTTAGCAGATGGACTAAATTTAAGACTTGTTATTGCTATGATTACCCACAGTGCACCAAAACTTTCAAATTCCTGTAGAGAAACTTTGTGCCTAAAGTGGGGTGAGGCTTACCAGATCAATTTCCATTCTATTCTGAGTTTTAGGTCTCTCCTTCATTCTGTGCCACAGAGATACTCATGTTTCTCTTCTGCTTTTCAGCAGTATTCTTTATTAGTTAGGGCTTTTTCAGATCTTTACTGTGTGTGTTTATTGGGGTTTCCAGATAAAGAGCCTGCAAGATGGTGTAGACTCCTCCAAGTTCTGTAGCCCTCAGGGCTTTGGCACTGTCCTGCCACTCTACACTCTGCCTTCACCAATTTGTTAATTGTACACACAGGACTCTTCTCACCAGTGTCTGGTTGCAGACCAGGTGAGCACTTGTTCATAGCTCTTCTCTTCCTAGATTTTGTAGGTGGTTTGCTTTAATATCACACATCTCTGAGGCATTTTAAAAATAAGCCATGAATTTGAATTTATCCAGCACATTTTTGTTTTAATGGTAGGAGAGACTTTTCACCCAGCTCTTTAGGTCATGGGGCAGAAGTCAGAAGTCCAATCAATCTTTTGGAATACTAATAATTTGTTTGTTCTATTACACTATGCACAAGTATTAATATCTAACTGAATCAACTTACAAGAGTTAGCAGGCTAAAATTATTACTTATTGTAGTTTAACAAAGCAAGACTAAAAGTCTCGGAGAGACCTTTACATTTAGAAGTAAAAGAATATTCTTATAATTAAAAAGCTAGCACTATTGGCCATTGAAATATGGTTTATATTCTACCAACTTTCAATCTGAGGCATCCTTCAATGAGGTCATAGGTGAGTCAGTGCAATTTCCACCGCCCCCCCAAAAAAGATACCAAATGAATGACAATTATTGAAATAGGAAAACTAAAAAAAAAATAAGATCTAGAAAACCAAAATTCATGAAAGAAGAGAAGAGTTAGATATATGGGACATCAAATTGAATTTGTTATTGCAGTTTAGTGTTAAATTGAATTCTGAACTTCCTAGTCAACAAAGCAGAAATCTAGCCTTGTTATCAGTTAAATAAAGTTCTTCCTTAAATATCACTTTGGTGTTGTAATAGACACTTTTCCTACTCCAGGGTTTCAGGTATACATTGTAAGTATATTAATTTTGGGAATAAACCCCTCCTATTCACCAAGGAAAGCATAGACCTACAGGGAAATCTTTGCTATTTGCACAGAAATGATTCCCTAATATACCTAAGGGAAGCCCAAACTAAGGAAGGTGACAATATATATAATTTAGATACAATCCCCCATCAGGAAGGTATCTTACTCAAGAAATCAACATCTTTGAACAGAAGCTGCTGAATCATTTCTTTATGAATCTAGTAATTAAAATTCCTAAGAAATATATTACTAAGAGGACTCAGGGTCAAAGATCATCTACCATAAGATGCATTATAAATCTATACATATTTTATGTATGTGTATGTCTGTGTGTAATACATGCATGTTAAGTGATATGTACAAAGTAGTTAATTCTAATTATAAAAACATTATTCACCTTGACATTCTGGCTTTGCTAAATGTGTATATATGGGTATACATCTTCTACAACTAAATAAAAATATTTTAAGTACAAAAGTTTTACAAATAATATGAGATGCCATAGATAATTATTTTCACTTTAAAAGTTTTTATGTCTAAAAGTACTCTGACTCCCAGGAGGGAAAATAAAAGGATGCCTGATAAACATCTGTCTTCCAAAAACAGTATATATATATGAAGAGGGAGAATAGATAGAATAAGGAAGAAGAAAATCTTCAAAGTAAATATATAGAAAAGAATCTAATTTAGTTAGTTGGCTATGAGCAGAGAAAGTGAGAATTTGTGAGAAATAAAAGAGATTTATAAACAAACATGAAATTTGAGACATGCAATAGAACACGAGTTGTACCTTCAAGAAGCTACCATATTAAGCATTTTAAATCAACAATATTCTTTAATTAATTAAAGACCATAAAAAATTATTTATTTCCAACAAAATCATTAGCTATTAGCAAAAATATGTGGAACTAAAATCTTTGGCAAACAACACATCTTAATAATTGGGCTTGATAGTTTGATCAAGCTTCATTGTTTGCTGAATACAATATTACAATACAATATTACAATATTCATGCAAGAAAATATTTTCTTTATTACATTATTTATCCACATTTATTATAAAAGCACAAGATTGGTAATGTTCATTATTTATTTAAAATAAATATTTACCATGATTATTTAAATTCAATTCAGAGTTTGGTTGCATATATTTTTGTATATTTTAATGTCTCCTATAATACCTTCAGAATATTATTTAAACACAAACTCAAAATACAAAGGCAACATTAATAATAACAGTAAAATTAATTATTGTAATAATAATACAACTCCATTTTCTGGAGTATCTGACCTTCTTCTAAAACATGTTTTATTTCCAGAAATTTTTTTATGTCTATAGCACAGACTTCATTTTCATCTTTGAGTATTATGAAAGAAATAATAGTTTTCCCTCTGGTACTTTGTGAAAAATTATATTGCTGCATTCACTCTGCACTTAAAACATTAAAAATTACAGTGATTTAGCAATCTTATTGATCATTAACAGTTGGTACAGTTCATTTTGATTTTGTAAAAAATAAGCTCATAGAAAACACCTATTTCATAAAGAAATGACTTATTGAAAAAAACTCCTTCAGGTTTTAATCAATGTTTTTCACAGTGTCAGAAAAATTGTAATTTCCTCCTCTTTTCTTCTGGTCTATTAAATGCATACTTTTTGCAGTGATTTCCAACAAGGATGTTTATTTCTTCCATTTTCAGTAGTTGTTTCTTGAACTTTGCTTTTCAATAGAGATTGAATATTTAATTTTACCCTGTAATTAATATTTCAAAATGTAGCTATTGGCTTATGACTTTGAATCTATTTTTCCTTTCCACTATGAAGTAAAATGTCCACATCTTAACAGCCTTTATCATTACTGTGATGTATGAGTTGTCAAATTAATGATGCCACTATAATTGCTTAATTAAAGTAAATGAGTAAATATTAGAAAAGATAAAATATTGCATTAACATATATACTTCATAGTCAAACAGATTAAATTAATATAAATTAAAGTATTTAAAAATACAAATAATTGACCTCACAAAAATTTGACCATAATACAATACAAATTAATGTTTGGAAATATCCTATCCATTAATTTAACAAATATTCACTAAAAATCTGCCCTGTACACTGATAGGAAATAGTGAAAATAAATATTAAATTATATTTAATATATCATATTACATTATAAAATATATCATATTGCATTATAAAATGTTAAAGGATCAAATAGTATAATATATAGTATAATAGTATAATATGTGAGATAAGACATATATAAACAGATGGAAGAAATTGATGAGTACAACGGTAGTAATAAAGATAAAATTCTGTGGGGTGATTCGGTAGACACATTCTTATTAACTTGAGAGATTAAGGCTTCATGGAGTCCATGGCATGAAGCATTATTATTTGAATTTTAAATAGTAATTGTGAAATTATAGAGGAAGCTAGAATAATTTAATATCAAAATTTTATTAAAAACAATTTCTTTTAGGTGTCCACATTTTTCAGAGTCCCTTCATATTTTGTCCTGAATTGCAAGATAAAACATTAGGATTTATGGATAAAATCCTGTCCAAGAATAAAAAGCGTAGCCTCATTTGTATTGCCCTCTATAACCCAAGTAGTGCCCATGTTGACCTGGACTAGACATCTGAGGATGCATTGAAGGACTGTGTATACATTGTATATGTGTGAGTATGCATGTGTGCTCAATTTGTAAGACCAATAGAAGTTTATGATAACAATAAACGAATTTGTCTTAGAATTGAATGACATGAGTATTTCAAAAAAATACGTTCTTCAAAATGTCTTTCCTTCCTGCCTGCCTTCCTATATTCCTCTCTTGCCTCTTCCCTTTTCTCACTCCTCCTTTGTTCAAATAGGTATGGACTGTGCTTGCTATGTAGAAAGCATTAATCAAACGCCATACGTAATATATTTTAATTTTGTTTATGGTATTTTATACTCAGTAAACAGTCAATATATATATTTTAACATTTTTTTCCTTTATTAGAGAAATTGTGGGTTTACAGAACAGCCATGCATAAAATACAGGATTCCCAAATACCACCCTATTATTAATACCTTGCACTGGTGTGGAACATTTGTCACAATCAATGATAGCACATTTTTATAATTGTACTATTAACTATAGTCCATGTTTTAATTGATGGGTCACTGTGTAGTATAGTTCCATGGATTTTTTTTTTTCTTCTTCTTTTAAAGCTTGCTTCCTCTCGGGGTTGGTAGCATTCTCAATGATGGCATTCCTTAGGTTCCTCGGCATTCCTGTCACTTGGAAAATGTCCTCTACTTTCTCTTCTTGGTTCTGTTGACTTCTCCAATATATATTTTTAAACAAATATGATAGTTGCTTATGATGGGCACTCTTTAAGGCAACCTGAATCCATCAATAAACAGCAACAACAAAAGTCCAAGGCCCAACCTTATTTTTTTTCTAATGTTTCATTGTAATGGACACAAGAGAAATAGCAAACAAATAAAATATAAATATGTCAGGTAGCTATAATTACTAGAAGAAAGTAAATCAAGATAAAAATAGAGAGTAATTTGGTGCGATTTTAGATGAAGAGGTCAGAGGAGGCCTCTTTAGAAAGGTGAGATTTTAAGAAGATACTTGGATCAAATTAGAGAGTAAACCATGAAGTCTTTAGTAAAAAGGAATATTTGAATCAGAGGGAACAGCAAGTGCAAAGGCCCTGAGTATGATTGGGCTTGGTGCATTCAAAAGACAGTAAGAAGGCAAATGTATCTAAAGTGAAGAGACTGCAGGGGACACCACCAGGAACTGAGATCAGAGAGGTGAGTGTGACCAAAGGTAAAGAATTTGTGTTCATACTTCGATGGATAACCATTGGAGGGATTTACTGTTTTTCATCCTGTTTTCATATGGAGCACATATTATATAGCATTTGAACAAAAGGGGAACAGGAAGACTGGTGGTTTTTGTGGAAGTACCGGCAAGGAATTATGGTGGCATGAATAAGGTAGTAATACCAGGGATGTCAAACACAACATAAATCTAGAAAAATAAACAAATCATAATTATACAGTTTGATGCATATTTACAAAGTGAACAGAATAGAAACATAGAGATTTACCAGCATCCAGAAGGATCCTGCCAGAAATCACCTTCCTGTGAAAATGACTATGATCCTGATTTCTAACACACTGGATCATTTGGCTTGCTTTTCTTTTGTTTGACAGTTTGTTTCTGAGATTCATCTATTTTTCTGCATGTAGAGACAGTTTATTTATTCTCATTATGTATAATACTTCATTGTATCCTATCAACATTTGGATTGTTTCCAGTTTGGTGCTATTACAAATGTTCTGAAATTATTGTTCATGTTTTGTGTTGTTCTTAAACACTCATACGTGCAGTGTTTGTTACTAGGCACAAATGACTGACCATAGGTTGTGTGTATGTTTGGTGTTTTTAGTTACTGAACATTTTTCAAAGTATTGTACCAAACACTAACAGTGTATGAGATTTCTGGTTATTCTACATCCTCACTAATACCACATACTCTCTGTCTGATATCTAGTAGAATTGAGCACCATATCATTGTTTATAGGCCACTTGAGTGTCCTTCATTGTAAAGGGCTAGTTCAAGTCCTTTACCCATTTTTGTACTGGGTTGCTTATGTTTTTCTTATTGATTCATAAGAATTTTTAAAGACAGTTGCAAAATATGTGTTTTGCAAGTATTTTTCTATTTTTTGCCTCCCTTTAATGTGTCATTTGATAAACAGATATCCTTAATTTTAAATTTAATAAAGCCCAAACTATTGATTATTTTCCTATGTGTTAGTGCTTTTTGAACTACAACTCTAAAATGTCTTTATTTTATGCTAGGCTAGAAAGACATTCTCATGTGTTTTCTTCTTAAAACTGGGCAGTTTTATTTTCACATTTGAAATGGACTTTTGTGTATAGTGTATTGTGAGTTAGAAGTCAATATTCAATTTTTCCATATAGCTACCTGTTTTGGTCAGCCACAGGCGTGCCTTTTGGAATATACCAAAGATTGGTCGGTCTTTATAAAGGGTATTTATTTGGGGTAGAAGCTTACAGTTACCAGGCCACAAAGCATACAGTTCTTCCCATACCAAAGTCCATGTGTTGGAGCAAGATGGCTGCTGACGTCTCCAGGGTTCAGGCTTCCGGGTTCCTCTGTTCCCAGGGCTACGTTTCTCTCCGGGCTTAGCTTCTGCTTCCACCACAAGTTCAGCTGTAGACCATGAGACTCTCCGCGTTGCATCTCTCCACAAGGCCAGCTGTAGTCTTTCCAGCGATTGGCTCACTCCAACATAAAAACTGCTTCTCAAATCTGCTTCTCTAAATCTCTGCAACTCAGATCCGCTGCCTAGCCTTTATACTTGAGACCACACCCACCGAGGGGCAGGGCCCAGTTAATGCCCTTATCATAACTTAATCATGCCCAGATGAACAGATTGGATTACAAGAATACTCCAATTTATATTTTTGGAATTCACAATTAAATAAAACTCTGAAACCATTACACTACCCATTTGACTTAGCATCATGTACTGAAAGACCATTTTCTCACCGTGCAGCACATAAGTCATACATTAGGTAATAATATACATTGGGTTTATCCCTATGTTCTCTGTTATTTCCTTGTCTATTTATCTCTATCTGTGGCAATAATGCAATGTATAAACTAATGTAGCTTTATATTCAGTCTTCATATCTAGTAATATAAGTCCCTCAGCTTTATTCTTCTTCATGATTAGGTTGGCTAGTCCTGTTTAGTTATCCTGATTTTTTATAAATTTAATTTGTTGTATATTCTGGCAAATTAATTGAGAACCGTCTTTAATTCTGTTTAATTTAATGAAATTTTTATCATTGAAAGTAGGATATTTTGGATGAAATGATGGCAGTAAAAACAAAAAATCAAATACTTAAAATTGTGACTAACATTAAAAAGTGGCAGTCCTTAACATATTAGATACTAAATATGGCTAACAGAAAAAAATCTGCATCTTTTTATATACATTTGATTTCCTTCATTTCTTTTTTTGTGACTTTTAAGTTAAAATTAAAAATTATAAATTTTGTAATAAATATTTTAGAAACAATTAAAAATAATGGTGGGTTTAATAAATTATAAAATATTGGCAAATTTTCGTTATTGCAGTTCTTAAAATTGCCAAGATTTTGAACTTAGATTCATCACATAATAATTTCCCATAGAAATTTAATAATGCATTTCCTTAAAATCCTTAAAGTCCTAGTAAGAAAATTAAAAGAAAAATATTTTGTGTTTTTCAAAATAAATAAATCTTGTCTTTAGCTCTAAGTTCATACATTTCTTTCTTTGGGAAATTAGCATGGGACTAACAGGAAATAGCAACAACTCTCATCCAGTCATTCCAGTCAAAATATGTGGAATCACCTCTTATTTACCCTTTTTATCTTCTTATCCAATCAAGTAGCACATTTATTCAACCCTACCAGTATAATATGTATGGAATCCGGCTTCTCCTCAAAACTTCCACAATTACCATTCATAGGCATTCACCCTGAGTCTGGCAAATACACCCAAATATGTCTTCCTGATTCCTCTCTTGGGCAAGTCTATTTTCCACAAAACAGTGAAGACCCTTCAAAATCATGTCAAATCATGTCAAAACCTTGCTCAGAACTCTCCATGGATTTCAAAATACACCTAATTGGAACTCAAAATGCTTACCTGGCCTCTAACATGTCACGTACTGTGGAGCCTGATGACCTCTCTGAGCTAATGCCTTCCCACTTTTCCTGGGTGGCCATAATCCCACCATGTTAGCCTCATTGCTCTTCTTTAAACATGTGAGGCATACTCCTATCTCAACTCCTTTGCATTTACCATTTCCTCTACTTTGATGTTCTTTCCCAAGACATTTGCATGGCTTACTGCTTGATTTACATCTCTTAGATGTAAGCTACTTTGAGGATTTCCTGATGACTCAATCTAAAATAAATTTATTGAGAGTACTTTCAGAAGTACTATACATTTACTTTTTAAATTGTTTTTGTCTCTCCCACTGATTTGAGGTAAGTACTGGGAAGTCAAGGCACTTCTGTTCTGTACACTGTTTCCTGTCATCTAGGATAGTACCAACAACAATATTAGTTAATTATATGAATGAATAATGTGTCCCTATTTTCTAGAGACTTCTAACTGAAAATTCACATGCATATACTTATTGCTCTGCCTTTCCATGAAACTTTATTTCCCAATAGCCTGTTGAAAAACATGGAAACCTGAATCTTAATCCTAAAGATCTTTGAGTATACATTATACAAGAGTACAGAATATTCTAGTAACTCAATATAAAATTTTAAAGTGTTAATTATTATACAATGAAGTGAAGATTCAGACACTAATAAGACACTTCCACTTTCCAGGAACTGTCACTCAAGTGGGATAGGCAGAAATATAAACTGATTATTATTTTTTAAAAAATACAAAGTAGAGGGCACATAGTAACAGAAGAACATACGAGGAGAGGAACCTCATCTAGAATTGCAGGTCGGTATGGCTTCTCAGGGAAGATGATGATCACATTGATTACTAAAGGAACATCTCAAAATTGTTTTTCATTCCAATTGCATTTTGTTAATTCTCAATTTTCAGGCAACTAATGTACATGTAAGGCTGGAAATTCTATTTTCTAAGCCATTGCTGAAAATATTAGAGTGTATCAAGTGAGATTTGGCAGAACTGCAAAACTGCCTGGGAATCAATACTAAATTACAGATTGCTAATTGTTGCGCTTAAGTTCCTGTCTAGCAGAGTATCTGACCAACAATAACATTATCTAACCACGTTGTCTGTGAAAAAATGTTTCATTTGGAAGAAAAGGAACTGCTTTCCTGGAGTCAAGATGCATTTTATTTGCTCTTTCTTGCTATTGACAAAACCTATCATGCTGTCAGGGAAAGAAACTTGTTTGACAAGCATGTGTCTTACTTGTGAATTCTTTACAAATTGAAACACATTTTGTAAGATGCATTTAATGAGTTATAATAAGACTTTTTAAGTTATTTTCAAAATTGATACATTTAAATGTACAGAAAATATTAAAAATGTTTATAATTCATGTGCTTTTCACTTCAGTCAGTATTTTCAGGTGAATAAGACTTATGGGATAATAATATGAATGGAAGAAAACAAACTAAGAATGAAGATTCAAGGGCATAATTCAGTGTAGAGAATTGTAAGCCGCAGGTTTGGCGTAACTAGTAATCACTCACACAGAGGATAATAGAAAGAATCAAAGAGTGTTGAATAAATTCAATAAATTCTTCACAAGACTAATAAAATATTGATATAAAAAAGGAATAGGGTATGGAGAGAAGGAAGAAGTCTTTCTTAGTTGTGTAAAACTTAAATATAATTTCTCTATTCAGAATAACATTAGAATAAGCCCATAAAAAGTAGGGATTTTGAAATGTTTCTAATTAATAAAATCATTTAAGATAACCAAAAGATACTTGAGATTCTATTAGCCAAATTATACACCCCCAATGACTAAATTAATATTGAGAGTCTCCAAATCCCCTATTTATTTTATGGTGTGTTGACACAGAAAGAGAGACCTACATATTTTCTTTTAATCTAATAAAATCCCCAAAGATTCTGACATAGCACTAACCCAAACAGACTGTTTTGAATTCTATTTTAATAAATCTTTCATTCTAACAGTTACAGTGAAAGTCTAAGAGGAAGCAATTTTAAGCTCAAAATGTATTATTTCCTTCCCTTGACTTTTACTATTGATTACCCTTCTTCTTTAGAAAGTATCTTCATGTTACGATTTCTGGTTTAATTTCCTGGTTACTATGACAATTACCACATAATGGGAATGTATTGGCCCACAGTTTTGAGGCTAGAAGGTTTATTTCCTCCCAGGGTTGGTAGCCCTCTGGTGCTGGATTGCCACAATAATTGGGGTTCCTTGGTTTGAATCTCCGCTTCACTGTCACATGGGAATGTCCTGTTTTTTATCTTCCAATTTGTTGATTTTCAGCTTCTGGCTCCTCCCTGTGATTTTCTCTTTACAAAGCTTCCCACAATCCTATTAAGAGGCACCTTCATACAGCTGGGCCATACCTTAAATAAAAACAACATTTTCAAGAGATCCTATTTAAAATGGGTTCACACCCCACAAGAACACCCATCAAGCCCAAGAAATTGTCTAAACTGGATACATAATTTCAATCCTCTCTTCATTCAAATGGCTTCATCTCCTGGGATTATATACAAAGGAAAATCATTTTATCAAAACCAAATGCAAATGAATTAAAAGTTTTACCAAGTTCCAAATATACCTCTTTCCCATTTACCTCTCAAATGCTATGCTCTGGTTTACAAGGTTACAAGTAGTTTCCCACTTGCTGGAACAGTGGCCATTTTTCACTCTTTATCCACCATCTCTTTGCTGCATTTTGAAGTTCTACTCCCTCAGTTTCACTGGCAGCAAACTTCCTTGGAGCTCCTTTCACCTTGATAGCAGTTCCTTATCTTTTGCCCTTTTGGACTCTTCTGTCTCTTGCCCCCCCATCTTTGGCTCATAGTGACCAATATACATAAAATCCCTGGATGACCTCTCCTCCCGCACAGTTCCAACTACTAGTCATATACCATCAGTGCCCAAATTGTTTTTTCTAATTCATACTTCTCCCTGATAGTAAGTTAATATAGCTAATTGTCTGGGCTTATAAACTTCTAAATCAATTTTTTATCAGGAATGCTCCTAAAACTGTTATTTTCCTTATATACATTAAATTTATTTTAGTAGCGTTATAATATCATAAATTACCTAAAACAGATATGTGGGTGATATTCTTAACGTCCATATTTCTCTCTCCCTGAAATCCATCCACTGATTTTATATTTTTATATATCTTAAATCCAAAGCTCCTCTTGATTACTTCTAACATTACCATACCACAACCCATTGTTATTCTCTTGTTTGGAATTTTATAATAGCCCTTTACAAATATAGACAAAGTACATGTCCTGAAGAGAAGGTTTTATGACCACTGAACAGTTTTAAAACTGTGTACAACCTTTAAAAATCAGAAATGTCACTCAAAAATCCAGACTTTGCCTTCTCTCTGTAAACAATAAGAAAACTAGCCCACCTCCTCCCATATCCAATCCCATACCTTATTTCATCTCCTTGAATTTTTCTTAGGGGATTGGAAGTAATTTGATTTTTATGTTTACTTTTAGATAGCTTTATAATTGAAGAAATATGTGTATACTGCCATGTACTGTTTCATCCATTTTAAGCATAATATTTGACTCCCTACTAAAGAAATTTAGGAAATTAATGCATTTATAGTTCTTCATGTTTTCCATCCATCTGATATATATTTAATATACTAATATTTAACAATTCTCATATTTATAATACCTCATTTCTAAACAGACTTCACATTTGAACTCATGATACATATTTAGATGGATTCAAAATTCATCATCATTCTTTTTACCCCAGAACCTCTTTTAGCTCTTGATTGGCTAAAATCTCTAAAATCCATTCCAAATAAAAATTTCCCTGAATATGTAAGTAATCAAGACTACCACATGGTTCCTTTGAGTCATCAAAAGAGTTGGAAATTTTAAGTTAGGGCTTCATATTTCTCCTAGGCTACAAGCTAAGAGAAGGAAGGAAAAGAAAGAAAAGAAAAGAAAAGAAAAGAAAAGAAAAGAAAAGAAAAGAAAAGAAAAGAAAAGAAA
>PVKH010002945.1:13667-26089 GCA_004027955.1 Chaetophractus vellerosus | reverse complement strand
AATTCCTCAGGGCTCTCTAGACTGCTGGGGTCTGATAGGATTTCTGTAGTCATGGAAGAGTATACCCGTTTTTTTTTTTTTTTTTTTTGGCCTGCTTGTGTGGGCAGCACTGTGACATTTAATTCTTTAAAAATTAGCTAGATGAGTAAAACAGTGGTGTTGCATATCTTTCCATGATACATGCTCAGTGGAATCCAAGCTGCTCCCATCCAAGACCTTTTGGCCTCATACAGAGAAGCCACAAGGGGTTGAACCCTTGGTATCTGTTTCCCAATGTGTTTTCATAATTTTCTTGTTTTCTCACAGTGCTTAAGTGACATGAAACCCATCCGACTTTCTTTCAAGATTTAAGAAGCATAACTTCTTTGAGATTTTCAACCAACCACCACCACCACCCTCCAAAGTGACTTGAAAGATGGTTGAAAATGGTTAAGGGTCTTACTATTACATTCATTATTCAGTATTCATTAATAAACTGTGAAATTTGGGAATTTTTATTGGAAAAACAAATTATCTCCATGGAAACCTTTTAGTTTGAAAATTGCTTTGGGAATTTGTCTCTTACTTGTCCCTGCTGTATATAAGGACATTAAAATCAAAACAAAATAAAACATTCAATTCTGTGGACTGCTTAGACGAAGGGAAAATATTCCAAGCCATTCAGTTTTCCTGTGTTATTGTTAGCATTATTAATCTATGAAATATATTGTCATTTAGAAAGTTTGACTTATTGCTCATTTCTCCTCTCCCTTCTTTCTCTCTCCCTCTTTTTCTTTCTCTTACGAGTAGAATGTTTAAAATAGGTAATAGTTTATTAAGCACTGTGGACATTTTGAAATATGCTACAGTTCTTTGACACTTCAAAAGGTGGAGTCTAGTTCCCTTCCCCTAGAATGTAGACCAGACTAAGCACCACACTTCTAAGGAATAGAATGTTGTAGAAGTGATAGGTGGTTTCTGAGACCAGGTCATAAAAGAAATAGCTGCCACCTGGTTCTCTCTCTCTCTCTTCCTGATCATTTGCTTTGGAAGAAGCCAGCATTCACTTTATGAGGACACTCCAGCAGCCCTGTGGACAGAGGCCTCTCACCAAAAACCACCTCTTAACTTGTCAGCCATGTTAATGAGTCACCTGGAAACAAATCCGCTAGCTCCAGTTAAACCTTCAGGTAATTCCAGCCCTGGCTGACATCTTGATCTCAGTCCTTGTGAGACCCTGGGCCAGAACAGTAAGAGTAGGCGTGGCATTCAGAGGACTTGTCTCCCTTGCAAGCCTGAGCATGTGCCTGTACATCACAGACCCAGTATATAAGTCAGTGTGGGACTCTGAGAAACAAGAGCCGACTTCTCAGCAACGTTAGGCAACAAAGCAATACAGACTACTTTTATCCAATGGAAGAGTCAGTAGATTCATTGTAAACACTGAATTTGTTATACACCAAATGAGTGAGTTGAGTATACTTTTCCCCAGGAGTAAAGATCCAGTATATTCCTGCTACCACATCTCTTTCTGTGTATTCTTAAAGTATTTTGCCCAAATAAAAATGTATATTATTTTTAAATGGTATGTTCCTTAAAATTTATGCCAAGGTATGTTTGGAATAACTTTTAGTTTATTAGTAGCACATGATGCTTCTTAGAAATCTATAACATGATTAGTCTAAAAATTGGACTTCTCACATCCTTTAATTGTAGTGAATACCCAAAAAATGACAATGGTATATAACTTCATTATAAGTATATGATATGGACATTTATTTCCAAAATATAGCTAGATTTTTATAAACCGCATCATAGTTTTTGCATTGCAGAAAAGAAAGCACTTGATTTTTTCATTGCCTTCCTTATTTCCCTCCTTCTTTTTCATTTAGACTTATGTGGGGAGTATTTTCATAAGCATATTTGTGTTATTTAAAGCACAATTGTGTGGTGTTTTCCCCAGATTTCCATTTGTAAAATTACCTATTTTAAGAAATAACATGATGAAATCCAAGATTTTAAAGGTAAGGCACTAAATTCATCAGGGGATAGAATCTAGTGAATGTTTTTGTATCCAAGCAACTTCAGATCATTTTAGCTATTTTTTAGTTAAACATTTTCTCAAATTTGAAGGCATAGTGTGAAGTAAATTGTAACTAGAGTTGGTAGTTAGGTTTGGTTTCTCTTATTATGGTGTCACCTAATGCTAATTAACAGGGATAGATAGAAGATAAAATACATTAGGATTTTAATAGGAAAAATGGAATAATGTGAGAAGGTGTAAAAAGAGTAATTGGTCTATATTTAGGAAATTTTATCTTTTTAACTTTTCCAAATTTGTGAATGATAACTTGATTTTTAAAAATATATTTTGGGAAAGCGGATGTAGCTCAAGCAGTAGGGTGCCTGCCTGCCACATAGGAGGTCCCGAATTCGGTTCCTGGTGCCTCCTAAAGAAAATGAACAAGACAGCAAGGTGATGTGACAGGCTGCCGCGGTGAGGTGGCGCAACAAGATGACACAACAAAAAGACACAACGAGGAAGTACAATGAGACACACAACAAGGGGGAGCAGAGGTGGATCAAGCCTTTGGACGCCTCCCTCCTGCATGGGAGGTCCGGGGTTTGGTTCTCAGTGCCTCCTAAAAAGAAGATGAGCACACAACAAACAGAGGGCAGACAGCGAGCACAAAACAATGGTGGAGGGGTAGACAAAAATGAACAGCTTACTGAGATGGAGGACAGAAAAGGGAAGTGGTAGGGCAGAAGCAACATTTTACTCTCTAAGAAATGTTAAAGATGTTACTGACTCTCCTGTAATACAATGGGGAGCCCATTTTATACCTTTACTTTTGCAGGAGAAAAAATTAAGATTTAAGTGCCCTATCACAGTAAAAAAAAATTTTTTTTTCTTTTTTAATTAATGTAAGCTTGTTAGTAAAAAAAAAAAAAATTCTAAACCCTTAGAAGTAGAAGGGTTTATATAGAAATACTTTAAAAAACGTTTTGGTGATGGCGGTGGTAATTTGAGCAGTCTAAACAAATTAATTTGGGCGTTCAAGGCATTTTGCATTCTTGTGGGTCCATTATCACTGGTTTAAGAGATGAAAACAAATTGAAATAGTAAGTTCCTTCAGAATGGTCAAGGAAATGGACTTTTTCCAAAAGAGGATATTCAACTAGGAAAGCATTACTCCTTAAACTATGGGAGGTTAAAACTGGAGGAATTTTAAATGATTGCTTTTAGAAAATCAGAGTGTCTTTCCAGAATACTCTTCTAACTCCAGGCTCTTTAGGACCTTTCAATTTTTGGATTCAAGTCATTGCTCAAATGTACTGTTATTTGAAATCATAAGTTCTTTGCAATGTGTGTGTACGTGTGTGTGTATTTCCTCTCCGCTTTGCTGGCCAATGTGTGTGTGTGTGTGTGTGTGTGTTTCCTCTCCACTTTGCTGGCCATGGAATGAGTGCTGTCATTTTAAATAAAACTGAAAGCACTCATACAATAATTTAGACTTTTTTAAAAAAAACTTTAAGAGGAACAACAAAAAATACTCCATTAAAAGTGACTCTTAAGGGAAGCACATGTGGCTCAAGCGATTGGACTCCTGTCTACCATATAGGAGGTCCAGAGTTCGACTCCTGGAGCCTCCTGCTGAAGGCAAGGAGGCCCAAGCAGCGAGCTGGCGCAGCAAGATGACTCAACAAAGAAAAAGAGACACAAAGGAGAGACAATGAGAGACGCAGCAAACCAGGGAGGTGAGGTGGCACAAGAGATTGAGCACCTCTCTCCCACTCCGGACGATCCCGGGATCAGTTCCTGGTGCCACCTAAAAAGAAGACAAGCAGACAAAAAAGAACACACAGCGAATGGACACAGAGAGCAGATGGGGGCAGGGGAGGGGGATGGATGAATCTTTAAAAAAAAAAGTGAACGTTAAAACATATTTCTCTGCCTTAATGGACCCATTTGGTAGAAATAATAGTAAATAATAGTTACGATTGGTTAGACCTGTTATGTACTGGGTAGATTCCTTCATCTTTATATATATACATTTATGATCTTAATTTTTTAAGCAATCCTCTGTGGATGAGGTTGTTATCCCTTATTTAGAGATGAAGAAATATGGACTCATCTGGCTTAAATGACTTACACAACTAGTAAGTAGCTACTGGGTTTGAAATATAGGTCTTTATGATCCCAAGACCGCCAAGGCTGAATTGCCAAATTTTTAATCATTAAAGGTGAGTGACTGCTGACCCAGAGTGAGATATTGAAGCTACAGTAGAGTATGAAATGTAGGCATCTCTGTCCTGGAATGCCACATGTGTGAAAGGAGACAGACAAAACAAGCAGTAGTATTATAGTATGAAAATGCTATATAGATGAGTTAGAAAGAAGGGCAGTTTAATTCAAGTATAACCTGGAAAATTTTTACTTACTAGCTACAAAGTATTTATTTAGCCCCTGATTGGGTGTGAGGACATTTGAAAAATAATTTCTACCTCATTGGATTGTTATGAAGAATAAGATAACACTTTTAATGCAGGTACCCTATAAATGGGGGTAGTAGTGAGTTTCTTCATTTTCATCAACTTAAAGCTTTATGAAATTGTGCATGGAAATTGAGACAAACTTGGTTTGTCGTCTTAGATGTACCACCAGGTAGATGTGAGCAAGTTGCTTAGCCCACACTCCCTCCCACTCCAACCCTAGCCTCATTTCTCGCATTTCTAATTGGGACAGTAATACCCACCTTGTTATCAGAGTAGGAAAGAGCATATTTTAAAAATGTAATATGGTGCTGGGACACAGTAGTCTCATTGCTAATCATTATATTTACAATTATTTGGAAAATTTTTAGCAAATATTTCTCTAAGTTATTTATTTCTTCATATATTCTCACTCTTCTCTTTCTGGGACTCCAGTAAAGCCATTGAAGCTATTCATTTATTTATAGTCTATACTTTTATGCTTTAGTGTGGATAATTCCCACTGACATTCTTCAAGTTTACTGCTTATTTCTTCTATAGTGTCCAGTCTGCTGTTAGTCTTTCCAATGAATTTTGTATTTAAGATATTGTATTTTTCAGTTCAAACATTTCCATTTGGTTCTTTTTTTTCTTTTTCTTTTTCTTTTTCTTTTTCTTTTTCTTTTTCTTTTTCTTTTTCTTTTATGGTACTGGGGCCAGGGAATGAGCCTGGGACCCTGTATGTGGGAAGCCAGCACTCAACCACTGAGCCATATCGGCCCCCCTGAGTTGGTTTTTTCATTTGTTTGTTTGTTGTTTGTTTTTGTTTTTAGCAGGCACTGGGGACTGAACCCAGAAACTCCCATGTGGGAAACAGGCGCTCAACCGCGTGAGCCACATCTGCTCCCCCATTAGTTCTATTTTTAAAGTGTCTATCTCCTCTGGTTTACCCATTTTATCCATCTTTTCCTATAGATTCTTTAACATAATATTTCTTTTAAAATCATTGTATACTAAAAATCAAAATCTGAGTTTTCTGTGGGTCTGCTTCACTTGACTTTTTTTCCCATTTAGTTTGAGCCACACATTTTCCTGTTTCTTTACCTGTCTAGTAATTTTTGTTTGAATAGTGGACATTGTTGATTATATGTTGTAGACATTCTGGATTCTGCTTTCTTCCTATCTAGTATGCTGTGTTTTGTTCTAGTGTGCAGTTAAATTACTGGTGATCATTATTACCTTAATTCTATAAAAGGCTTCTTTTGAGGCTTTATTAGGGTGAGTTTTTCAGGTTTGTCATAGACCTAGGGCCTAGCCCTTAGTACCGCAACATGGTCCATACTCTAAGGCGTGATTCTTCTGGGATTTTGGCCCTGCCAGGTTGATGGGACCTGAATGCCAAACTGTCTCCTCAGCATTGGAAATCTGCTGAAATCTGTTAAGCTCATTCAGGTACTGCTTTCCACTGGGCTATTTGAGGAGAGAATATATGCAGATTTGAAGGCTACTCTCTATTTAGCGTTCTCCTTTTTAAGATTTCCCCATTTTCCAGCTGCTAAAGAAATCTAGAACTCTAACTTCTGATACCTAGCCATTTCTGCTGAGGTCTACTCTCCCCGCCCAATGTGGACTGAGGTCTGCTCTCAGGAGAAAAACCAGTGGTTTTTCCCAGTGTGGTTTCCTCCCTTTAAGGCTTATTTCTTCTCCTATTTCTGCCTGCTCTTCTTTATTCTCCAGTGACTTCATATAGTTTTTGTTTGTTTTTATTTTTGCTCATTGTTTTTAATTGTTATTGACAGAAGCATTAGATGGGTTCAGATTACTCTGTCAAGCTACCAACTGCAGAGCTTTAATGATAAATATTATATGCATTATATTATATAACAATAACATATGATTGAATATGATAAGTGATTTAGAGAAATATGTCTTAACCTAAGATCAGTGGATCACAAATACCTGAATGTAGAAAATTGGCCTTTTATTTATTCAGTCGAAATTTTTAAGTGATGGGAGGGATGGATAGCAGGATGATCAGTGATCTCTGCCCTCTTAGCCTACAGCTCCATGTAATTGTAAGATGCATTTAACTTAGAGTCACACTTTGCATTTATGTTTTAAAGTATGGGAACTATCACATGGGATCGAAATAATCCTTGAAAATCCTTGGATGCCCCACAAACTTAAAATATAACTCATCGGTTTTTTCCAAAGTATTGGCATTCTTTTAGTGGCCATGGTATTTAAGATGCACATACACCTACACACATATGTGAAATCTTTAAACCAAGCACCCTTAGCCCATGGAGAAACACACACCCACCCCCCACAGCAGGTGCAGAAAGAGCAGGTTGGCATCATCCCTCCTGCCCACTCTGGGGCACATGCTCAGTGAGTGAAGTAGAGGGCGCCAGTGCTATTTACATTGAACTTGCTCTCTCTCTCTCTTGTTGTTTCACATTTTAAAATTAAACTCTCTTAAGGCAGCATCATTGTAGTTTTCAGTCCTTATGTAATCCTTTTTACTGTTTACATAAAAATTCAGGCTGATGACTTTGACATCTTTTTTTAATATCTTTATGTTTACCTTTTTAATATTTATCTTTATCTTTTTTAGTTATCTTTATAGGTATCTTTAAGGACCATCTTTCTGCATGGAACAGAGACCCTCTTTGATTATTGCACTCCTGATACCTTTATATCTTATTGCCTCTTATTCCAAACAGTTTATTAGCCATATTTTTGGATGGTTGATGTCTCATCAAACTAGGGTTGCTTTTTTCCTGTATAAAGAAGAAGCTGTCCTTAAACTATAGCGGAGTCTGTGGAGGAATGCCAAGCCTTGGGCTTTATTTCTGTGTATGTCCTTCCCAGGTCTGCTAAAATCCTACCTCCTTTGCATGTACTCTGAGCACAAAGAGTATTGCATATGAAGGAAATCCATCACAATTCTTTATATAAGAAACTGTCTTAAGGCAAGTATGCCCTGGGATAACCCCTCAAAAGCATTCGTGCATGTGTTCAATTCCATTTTGGTTTGGATGTAGACTTGAATTTTGCATTGTCTATTACTGGTCTGAAAGGATCTCTCTAGTTAAGTCCCTAACCAAAATGTAACTGTTTATTGATTTTTTGATGTTCTGTTTAAGTATGGAAATCAAAGCAAGTTGCTGTTGAGTCTAAAGTGCTTTTCATTGGTAATCAGTGCTGTAAGACAGAACCCTTGGTGAATGGGGTTGATGGAAGATGGCTGCACTGCCAATTTGTCACAACAGGGGGAGATTCTCAGATCTTCTGTACCTCAGATAATTGATCAAACATAAATATTTTTTCTTTATGGAGAGTTGGGAGGTAGGAGGCTCACTTTGGAACACCTGGGGTTGAAGTTTTTGTTTTTTGTTTTTTTTTAATGGCTTTTTCTGTTTCATTTTCATTGTGAAAGTATAGCATGTTTGCTGTAGAAAATTCCAATGAGCTAAAAGAAGAAAATACCAACCACGTTTCTTTTTTTAAACTCTTTTTCATTGTGTATACTCTGAATCATAAATGCTTACACTTAGTAGCACCCACACATTTCTGTACTCTGAGGTACTCATTCTCTTACTGTCCGCATTCATGCTCATGCCTTTTCTGGGAATTCTGTAGCAAAGAGACTGTGTTGCTATTGTGTTTGTAGGTGTCCTGTGATGCCTGCATAGTCAGGAGTCAGAGGGGGCCTGACTGAAAGAGCAGAGGACTCCAGTCAGGAGAGCTGGGGTATGATCTCTGCTCTTTTAAAAGTAATTGGAGGGGGAAAAAAAAAGACAAATAAAAAAAATTAATTGAGCATTTCTTTAACACGTCCCTTCAAGTTTCAGGACCTCAATTTTCTTATCTGTGAAACAGAGATTATGATTCCTATGCTATTTATGAAACAGTGGCTATGAAATGGGATGAAAATACTTTTGTAAACCAAAATATGCCATATATACCCTAAAGGGAGATCACTGTGTCATACAAATACTGAATTTCACCAGCAACTGAAACTAGGGAGACCTGCTTCCCTTTTTTTTTTTTTTTAAAGGAGGTACCGGGGATCGAAACTGGGACCTTGTACATGGGTAGCAGGCACTCAACTTCTTCAGCTACGTCCGTTCCCCTTCTCCTCCTTTTGAGCAAACTTTATACACAATTTCCATTGCCCTTACCTCTCAGACTCACTAGACTGTGCACCGCTCGAAGGCAAGAAGCTTTGTCTTTCGATTCAGCTAATATTTCTTCTCTGATTCTGAACATTCTGGGTTCCTAGATCCTTTTATAATCTCAGAACAATGACGGACCTTTTCCCCCGAATCAAAAAAAGAGCTTGTAAGCCAAAATTTTTCAGTCATTTTCAGAAATTTTTGGAACCCCTGAAATTGATGTTGGATCCATTGATTGATAAAAATGGTGTATTATTGCATGATATATTATGTACATGTAGTGTGTACATAATATTAATATATAAATAAATTATTAAATAGGCATTTATTGGAAATAGGTAATAAAAAATAATTTGGAGAACACCATCCTCGAGAGCGGTTATCTGCTCAGACCAGGTCCTGTGACAGGCTACCTCACTTACTAGAAACCCTGTGAGGTTTTATTTTACCTTTAAGAGAGCATGGGCAAGAGTTTCTGTAGGGTACACCTCAGAGGAGAATTTCTAGGTCATGGGTCTGTATATTTTGAACTAGAATATGCCAAATTATTTTCCGAAGGGTGTTTATTTTCACTTGTAGATGAGAATTAACTTGTCTTACACTCTCACCAAGTGCTGTTATTTTTAATTTTTGCCAATCCAATGGGTATATAAAGGTATCTCGTGGTTTTAATTTGCATGACCCTGTTCTTGATGTTTGATTTATCTATTGCTGCATGACAAATTGCCCCCAAATTTAGCATCTTAAAACAACAAACATTTATTGTCTGACAGTTTCTGAGGGCCCACAATCTGGGAGCACCTTAGGGTGTCTCTGGCTCAGAGTCCCAGGATCCCAGCTGAGGCTGGAGGCCTGCTCCCAAGATGGCTCCCAGGGATGGGGGAGGTTGGGAGGGGGAGGGCAGGGGGAGCTGCTGTTCTTAGAAGAAAGTTCCTTAGAAGGTGTAATGGTTTGACAGTTTTATCTAATTATGAATTCCAAAAATATAAATTGGATCATGCTTGTAAACTGATCTGTTCATCTGGGCATGATTGGTTTATGATTAGGGCATTAACTGGCCATTAACTGGGCATTAGTAGGGCATTGAGCTCCTCCCCCTTGGTGGGTATGGCCTCAAGTGTAAAAAGCAAGGCAGCAGATTTGAGAAGCACATTTTTGAGAAGCAGTTCTGATGTTGGCGAGGAGCGCTCCAGGAGAAGACAAGTGAGCCGTTCGCCCAATAGTCTACAGCTGGCCTTGTAGAGAGATGCAAAGCCTAGAGAGCCTCATGGTCTACAGCTGAACTTGTGTAGGAAACAGAAGCTAAACCCGGAGAGAAACGCAGCCCCGGCAGGAGAGGAACCCAGAAGCCTGAACACTGGAGACGTCGGCAGCTGTCTTGCTCCAACACGTGGACTTTGGCGAGGGAAGAAACTTATGCTTTGTGGCCTGGTAACTGTAAGCTTCTACCCCAAATAAATACCCTTTATAAGGACCAACCAATCTTTGGTATATTTCAAAAGGCACCCCTGTGGCTGACGAATACAGAAGGGAATCATTAAGTCCTGTCCACACTCAAGGGGAGGGGTTTAAAAGAATTTGTGACATTTTAAGACCACCATCTGTCAACTAGCTATTTGAGCATCATCATCCTTATAGTGCCTGTTTAAATATTTGACCCACTTTCCTATTGAGCTTTTTGTCTTTTTCTTATTCTTTCGTTAAGAATTCTTCATGTATTCTGGATAATAATTTTTGCAAATATCTTTGTTTGTGGTTTGTCAGTCATTGTCCTCTCCTTAATGGTGTCTGTTGATGAACAAGATGTATTAATTTCCCTTTCTTCTTTTCTCACTTCTCTCTGGGCCACTCACTCCAGCTAGGCCTTGCCCAGCCTGGGCGTGGCTGAGGCTTCTGTTCTCCACCTCTCTTGCCCTGTCAGGCTTTGCTCCCATGGGTGCTGGTGCTTGGCCTGGGCTGCTGCACAGGCTGGCGGTGGGGGCATGGGGGTGGGCAGATCTCCGCCTTCCTCTCCCAGCTCTGGTGGTTGTGGTGCTTGCCATGGCCTTGGGCAAAGGTGCCCTACTATGAGGAAATGGCCTGAGGTGTAACTCCTCTCTGGAATGAGATCAGATTCTCTAACTGGGAGCCAGAAATTCCATAGTGCCCACTCAGTGCAAACAATGCCTCTTTCCCCCTGGGCGCTTTATGGTGCTCTTGCTTGAAATGTCCTTACCTTAAGTTTACTTGTTAAATAACTGTTCATTCTTCAAGTTTCTGTGCAGTTTACTTCTGTGAAATCTAACCTATTCTATCCATGTTTTACTCATGTGTTAATTTATTTTTCATATATTAGGTGGGTTTTAGGCATATAAATAAGCAGTGTATTTTCATATGGAGTTAGAACGCTTCTTCATATAAATAAATCCATTGCATATGGATTAAGGATTTAATGTTAAAAAAAAATAGAACTAAATAAGAAAATAAACAACAGCAAATACTAGAAGATTTAGGAACATGCTAGAAACAAAGTTAAAACACTTCCTCTTGCTGTAAACAAACATTGCATTGGATTAAAGATTTTAAAAAAATTTTTTTAAGATACTAAGCTTTTTTAAGATACTAAGTAGATTTAGGAACGTAAGCAAGTCAGGAAATCCAAAAGCCATTTGGGTAAGGATTAATATATTGACTACTAGTTTTAACATTTCTGTATAGTAAAGGACAACATCAAGTTAAAAGACACATTAGAGATTTAGGAACTGAATAAATCTTAATAAAACCTGTTCCCATTAAAAAAAAAAAAAAGACACATTGGAGAAACCATTTGCAACACATATTATAAAAGATTACTATCCCTGATAAAAGACTGTGACAGCCTTCTTACAAATTGATAGGAAAAAGGGCAAGAAGTAGAAAACTAGGCAAAGTATGTAAACAGGCAGAAAAGGAAATGTTAATGGACAGTGACATTTTTAAAAAAGCTCTTCAGGCTTTTTTTAAACCTATAGTCAAGGTTTTCATACATCTGTGTGGCAAGAATTAAAAAGAACAATAACAGCCTGTGCTGGTAAAGTTATAAAGAAATAGGCTTTTATGTTTGCATTGCTGTTGGAGATACGAATTTCTGCAACCTTTTTTGGAAAGGAAAGTGGCAAATATTAATTAAAATTTAAAATGTGTACACTCTATCCCCCAGCAATTCTGTTTTTTGAGTATATCTTTTTCAGAGATAAGTAATGGTGTGTAAGAGCTTGTGTATAAGAATATTTACTGCAGTATTGTTTTTTGGTGGCAAAAACTGGTGTAGCCTATTTATGGAATATAATCAGTTGCAATAATTAGATTTAGTTGTATTAAATTTCATGATCTTTATGCAGTAGGAAAAAAAGCCGTGGAGTCTTGTGTGTAATAAGATCCTGTTTTGGTTTTTTAAAAGTGAGAGGGGAAGCAGATGTGGCTCAAGTGGTTGGGCATCCGTCTACCATATGGGGGGACCCATGTTCGATCCCTGGGACCCCCTGGTTAAAAAAAAAAAAAAAAAGGTGAGCAGGTGAGCCGGGCCTATGCCGCGAGCCACGCAGCAAGATGATGATGCAACAAAAGAGAGTCACAGGGGAGAGTCAAGGTGAGACGTACTAGAAACCAGGAACTGAGGTGGCGCAAATGACAGAGTGCCCCTCTCCCACATAGGCGGTCCCTAGGATCGAATGCTGGTGAAGCCTGGAGGAGAAAAATGAGAAGGCAAGAAACAGACACAGAAGATCACCCAGCAAATGGACACAGACAGCAAGCATGGGGGGGGGGGGG
>PVKH010002945.1:0-13567 GCA_004027955.1 Chaetophractus vellerosus | reverse complement strand
CGGGTGAAGTAAGTAGTTTGTGAAGGAAGAAAAGCTAACAAGAGGCTGGGATTTGTGGGAGAGTTCCCTACATCCATGAGCATTTTGCTGAGCACTGACCACGTCAGGATAAACTAGGTACGACTGGAAACTCCGGCATTGCAAGAGGCTGAGGAGAGAACTTGGGAGGTTATACTTGTATTTAACCTTGAAACAGGCAGAGAATTCTGGCAGTGATAAGTGCTAAAGCTTGGAATTGTGATGAAGCTTGGCAGATGAGAGAACTTTGGCTGGGTTGTGTGACTGGAAAGTAATAATGTATATATACAAGCTGTCTTCCAGAAGATTTTTCCAAGCTCATGAAGATAAGATGAGAAACACAAATTGCTCTGGACTCTTGGCACAAGAGAATTTGCATCACAATTCTGGAAGAGCTGCTCATCTCAGCAAAAAAAGTATGGGAAGCCAAAGAAGTGAGACTCACCTTGGAGTGAAGGACAGGCCTTAAGATTTCATAAACTCCCACCAAAGGGCTAGACATGGGCTGAAGCCCATTGCAGGCTTTGCTCATCCTTTTCCCATAATAACCCTATCAAGTCAGCATCAGTACAGTGAAGAAAGTAGAGTCTGGGGTGATATGTAAATTGCCCTGGATCGACAGCTCATAAATGGAAGACCTGGGACTTGATGTGCAGTTATCTTGTGTCCTGGAATGCTCCAAAGAATACTGTGATATTTAAATTTTATCTGTTGTCCTTTAACATCAGAACTTCAACCTTCCATCCAGTGAGTGAAAGTAACAAAAATAAATATATTGGTAGAAGCTTGCCATGTACTTTATAGACATCATCACATTTCACATATGAAATTGAGGCCCAGAAAAATTAAGTACCTTTCCAAAGGTCACACATGGCCAATTACAACCCTAATGGGGATTCAGACCCCCACCCACCCACCCCTTCCTGTGTCCCTCCACCAACACCAGCTTCTGTGAACATCAAGTGTACATGGTCCTGGGCACAGGACCCTATTTTGTATAGGGGTGGGGTGAGCTTGATGCATTTTAGAATGGGCTCATTATGAGTGCCCTCAAGGCCTTAGGCTCATTAAATAGAAATAATCCCATGTGCTTTTATGGCACTTTTTGTTGTTGTTGTTTTCCCAAAAGAACTTTCACATTAATTATGATATCTTTACCTCTTAGAGGCCAATCCCAATCCCCAGAAGATGGCTGGGTAGGTATTATTAGATCTGTTTTATAGATGAAGAAATAAGTCCCTCAAGAGCTTTAGTCAATTGACCAGAGTCACATGGTAGAGGCTAGTTAAGACCTAGATTTTGAGGTCCCTCAATCACTTAGCATGTGAGTCAAATTAGAAGACATGTAGGGGTTCAAACACTAAACCAAGAACACCGGTTAGGAACACAGGCTCTGGAGTTAGTGCTAGTCACCACCAGTATTAACCTCTGTGACCTTGGACAACTTGCTTAACCTCTTCAAACCAGTTTCTGCATCTACAAAATAGGGATAGTAAAAGCATGTTGTGATTGTCACAAATGTACCACACTAATGCAAGGTGATAATAATAGGGCAGTATATGGGTACTGTAATTTATGTATGATTTTTTTGTTAACCCTACAACTGCTTCTCTAATAAAAAAAAAAAATTCAGAAGAAGGCGGGTGTGTGTGTGTGATTAAGACATTCCCAGATATAGAAAAGCTGAGGGAGTTTCTCACCACTAGACTGGCCCTATAGGGGATGCTAAAGAGAGTTCTGCAGATTGAAAGAAAAGGACAATAGGTAATGGACCAAAGTGCCATGAAGAAGTAAAGATTTCTAGTGAGGGTAATGACATGGGTAAATATAAATGCCAGTACTATTGCATTTTTGATTTGCAACTCGACTTTTTACTCCTATAGGATCTAAAAGGCAGTTGCATAAAATGTAGTGATAAGCCCATGGTTTTGGAATCATGTAATTTGTGACAAGAACTACATATGGAGTCAGGGCAGAGGGTTATAGGAACATAGTTTGTGTATACTATTGAAGTTACATTAGTATCAAAGCAAATTAGATTGTTATAGGTTTAAGATGTTAAATTTACATGCAGAACTGTGTGGGAGAAAGAGTAGACTACAATGTGAACTACGGTCCATGCTCAGTGGGAAAGCCCCAGTATGCATTTATCAATTGCAATGAATGTGCCACACTGATGAAGGATGTTTATGTGGGAGGGTGCGGGAGGTGTGGGGAGTGGGGTATGTGGGAATGCCTATATTTTTTGTGTAACATTTATATAATCTGAGTATCTTTAAAAAAAATTTTTAATTAAAAATAAAAAACAAAAGATATTGGGGGAAAAAAGTTAAATGTAAGCCCTATGGTAACTACGAAGAAAATATTGGAATATGCAAGCTCATAGGGACAGAAATTAGTGTACAGGTTACCAGGGCAGGGAAGTAAAAGGAGTGGGGATATAAAGCATAATAGGTGTAGGGTTTCTGTTTGAGGAGATGGGAAAGTTTTAGTAATGGGAGGTGGTGAGGGTATTGCAATATTGTAACTGTGATTAATTCCACTGAATTGTATGCTTGGGAGTGGTTGAGATGGGAAGATTTATATTATAAATATGTTCTACAAATTAAAAAAGAACAGAGCAGTTAAAGGGACAATGACAATAAAAAGCAGTGCATGATCCTGGATAGGGTCTATCAAGGGAGGAGAAAAGGCTCATAGGAATACTATTGGGACATAGGAAAAAATTGGAATATAGACTAAGCTTTATAACTATGTTAAATTGCTTGAACTTGACAGTGCTAGTTAAGATGGTTCCGTAAGTGAATATCTTTGTTTTTAGGAAATGTACATGGCAGTATTAAGTGTTCAAGGAGCATGATGAGTACAGCCTACACTCAAGTGTTCAGAAAATGGACTGATTGATAAACAGATAAATAGATGAGTACATAGAATGAAAAAGCAAATGTGGAAAAATGTTAAAATTGGTGGATCTGGGTGTCTTGGAAGGTAGGGATATATTGGAGTTCTCTGTTAGGATGTTTGTTTTATTTTTGTAATTCTAACTGTAAGTTTGGGCATATTTAAAAATAAATGCTAAATTTTTTTTAAGTGTTAAGCATTCTTTATTTGGTATCCTACATAAACTAAACCAAAATGCGTTTTATTAAATGAAAGGCAACATTTCAGATACAGGCAATTTTAATTAGATTGAGACAGTTAAGACCAAAAAGATAAAGTGGACACAGCTACATTATGTTCAGCACCTGCCTTTATTTAAACAGGCTGATGAACACCAATTGAAATACATGTGAGTCTTGCTCTATGAGACAGTGAAGGGATTTCCCTAGTATTTAAATATATTCATAAAACCAGTTATATAAATCTAAATATAAAACCAGTCTCCTGTAAGTTGTGAGTTGGCATTCAACATCTTTGTGAAAAGTTGAACACTACAAATTCAACCTAGCTTTGAGTCCAATTATCTTTAGAAGGGGGAAACAGTGAAAGCACTTGCTGAACCAGAATTATTATCAAAATTCAAAAAGCTTGATCATGTTCATTTAACTATAAGCCAATCTTATTTAACTCAGGACTGTCCAACAAAAATATCCCATCAGCCATTCATGATCTGAATTCTGGTGTATGAGATCAATTTAAATATGGTACATGTAAAAAAAGTCATAAGACATTTTTGTTTTGTAATAAATAACGCAGTACCCAGCTATTATTCATTAGTAGCTTTTTTGAGGTAAGCTACCAAGTCTGCCCTTTCTGCCTTCTTCTTAATGCCAGTGAAGATCATTTTTGATCCAGGGATGTACTTCTTAGGATTTTCCAAGTACTCAACATCACCCATTTTGAATTTGCTCTCTCATCGAACATGACACAACACTGTCTCCTCGAAAGCTGGACATCCCGCGCTCTAAAAATTTTTTAAAGCATGTTGTTGTGAGCATTGAATGAGCTAATGCAGGAAAATACTTAGCACAGTTCACGGCACAATCACAAATTAAAATTTTTAACTGCAACTAATAATTATCATAGTTGTAGTTATTACATTTTCAGATTATTACAGGACATAAGGTCTGTCTTATTCACCTTTTCTTCCTGGTGTTAATCGTCAAGCCTTTTACACAGTAAATTCTAACTAGATGTTTTTGGCACACATTCTAGTATCCATGACAGACTTTTCCTGAGTCTGTAAGTGGAAAAGGATGGAGTTTGGAATTAGATGAAACTAGGGTCTAATCCTAGCTTTACCACTGAGTTTCATTTTTCTTACCTATCTTTAAAGCCAACTACCTTCCAGGAGGGTCATTGAGTTGTAGGATATTGATTGAGATGGATCCCATTACATAGTCAGTGCTTAATAAATGGCAGTGATAATCACATGAGTGAGAGTCAGCTTGGCTCCACTGCATTGGCCCAGTCTGGTGTCATCATCATCCTTTTTCTTGTTATGGTGGTCATAAATATTTATTGAGCTTGTAATGTACCAGACACTTGACATGCAGTTTCTTATTTAATCTCCATAGTAGCTCTATAAAGTAAATACCAGTATTCCATTTTACAGGTGCAGAAGCTGAAGTTTAGAAAGGTAAGGATACTTGACCAAGTTACCACACAGGCAGTAAGTGATAGAGCTGGGCTGAACCCATGTCTGTCCCAATTTAGAATATGTGGGAAAGTGCCCACCTCTGAGATTAAAAAAAGGTGTAAGTTTAAATTCCCTTATTTATAAACATTGGGCAAATTTTTGTGTCTACACAATGGAGATGATAATAGTACGAATCTCATAGACTTGCTGATAATAATAAATGAAGTAATGCATGTAAAGTGCTTAAAGACAGTGACCAGCATATACTGAATACTCAACAAATTTGCTGTCTTCGCTATTTATTATTGGAATAGTAAATAATTACTTTTTGTAATTGCTGTGGAGGTTACATGTTGAAATGTCTGTGAAGGTCCTGTCATGATGCCTGGAAAAACATACAAGCTGAATAATATATGTTAGTCATCTCTGCCACAGAAAGGTTGGCATTTGAAATCCTAGTGGCCCTTTCTGATCCAATTAGTAAAACTTTATTATTTTACTCTTTTCCAGAACTAAAAACAAATCGTCTAGTTCTTAGAATTATTTTACATTCTGCAGGAATACCATGAATGCCAGAGATTTCCAACAAATATTTGAAAAGATTGTTCTCCTTCATTGATAGATCTCATTTCTCTCTTTCCTTTATCTGAGCCCAATCTCCACCCGCTTGCACTGTTCCTCCCTTTACCTCTCACCCAAGAGTCTAACAGTGTTTGTATATAGTAAAAAGACTAGGACAGAGCTTTATCGTGCTCTCCCATGTGTCCTGAACTTATGAGGCCTATCAGTCCCTCTCCTTTTATTTCCCTCTTCTTCCCTATGTCCCAGAATTTACATTCCATTCACCTTGCTTACTGTTCCTGTAAGAGTTGTGTTCCTTTCTGCCTCTGCCCATGCTATTCCTTCACCAGAATCATCTCCCCTTGTCTTCTCACGCCCTGAGCCTGTTAAAATTCTGCTTAGGTAAACCCTTAATTTTGTACAAATGGATGTGTATGTATGTGTAATGTTTCTAGTGAACTGTCACTGTTAGAATTATAATGCAATATTTAAAACACCGTGAGGCGTATGGTCCTGTGCTGTTTGATATTATAGGCCTCTCTGTCTTGTAGCAGCAATCATAGGTATGTAGGGAGCAGTGACTGGCAGGTTATGAGCACAGGCCATGGTAACAAGCACTAGGCTGAGCAGCTTATACATTAATTCTCAATTTCTGCCCTTAATGGACTTTCTATCCCGAGATATTTCTTATAGACTGTTATATTTTTAAATGTGTCTCTGTACAGGAAATTGTGTATGTACATGTACATATCATTATATATAGTTATATATAACATACTATGGTGACTCAGCCTTAGCTAAATTCCTGTGTGCTTTGGTGAGACCATCGCTGATAAACTGAAGGCCTCTCATAATTCTTTGTAGCCTCTACACCTAGCACTACACCAGGCACATATGTGATACTCAACAAACACTAAATAAAGTGAAATGAAGAACAAGTTTATGGTACCCCAGGAGGCAATTACAGAAATGTGCTTGGTGATATTGTTTTTAATAGGAAAAAACAAGAAACAGCCCAAGTGCCCATCTGAAGGACAGTGGATAAATAAACTGTGGTAAATTTGTGCAGTGGAATACCACCAGCAGGTAAACTGATGGAATCAGAACCACAACTGTCCACATGGACAGAAAGATACAATTTAGATAAAATTTTAAAACAGATGAAGTGGCCTTTTATATTGTTTGTGAATATGTATTTATGTAATGAATGTAGAAAAGCATCTGTGAGGATGAAATTCCAAATCTAGAATAATGAAAAGGAGGGAAGAGATTGGGGTTGAGTAGAGATCTTGGGGTGAGGGTGTTGGAACATTGATTATAGCGGTAATATTTTATGAAGCTGTGTGGTAAGTATACAGGTATTTATTTTGTTAACCTATACATTTTTCTGTATTTCATTTGGAACGCTTTATCATTTCAAACAATAAAAAAGGCCTGTCTGCATATTTTTTGCTACAGAGACGCTACCCTCAGAAGCAGCTGAAATGAATGTGCAGCTGAATTCTTTTTCAGGGGCTTCCAAAAAGAAAAGTGTGGCAGATGAGATGGGATTCTCAGTGGTGAGATCAGGCCTCTTTGGCCTCAGTCAGTAGATACCAGAGGTAGCTCCCGCATGTGAGAGAGATCAAACATGTGCATCCTGTCTCTTCAGCTGATGGGGCTGTCCTTTGTGTTTTTCTGAGGTGTGTCTCTGCGTGAACTTGGGCTATAACCAGAGCTGCATTTTGTCTTTGTAAGTAGCTCAGCCTGAAATGCTGACAACCACTGCAGGCATCATGAATTTTTAATGTGGCAATGATTAGAGGTATGCTAGGGCCTCATTTCATTTCCTTGGGCTGCTATGGCACTTGCTTGCTTTATTTTATTTAGACTTCCTTTCTGGGATATTTCCCAGTCCAAATTCTGTGTTCTACTTCACAAGCACCCATTGCTCCCATGCAGTTACTGAGATGATGTTGAGACTGAAATAGTATATTATACACTTTCTTCTCAGCTGCTGAGCAACCAGGGAGATTTAAGAAGAGAATGATTCTTAAATAGGAATTTAGTAAATCCAATTCAACAAATACTTCCTTGAGCCCTAGCTTAGTAAGCCCAGCTCGCTGGAAAAGGCACAGTGAGGATGTTGGTTGAGGATGCAGAGGTGAACCAGAGATAATTCCTGCCTCTTGTAATGTGGTGGCAGGAACATTTACAGGTACGGTAAGATGTGGTAGAAAACAGAATTGTGGCCAAGCAAGGTTCATTGCCAACTAAGGGAGGCCTTTATAGAGGAGGAGTTATTTGAACTAAGTCTTTAAACATTACTGATAGACACTTATGTGTTCATTTATTCACATGCTTCTCTGTACACCATAACTGGAAGAGAGAGATGGAGAGCTGAGCATAGACATTTCAAATGATTCCATGTGAGAGTGATACACATCCCTTCCACTTTCATTTTCCTTGGCCAGTGCAAATCACATTCCATGCCTAAGTACAATATCTTTTCCATTCCATAAGCCTGCAAGGAACAGAAGCCTGGATAACTTCAGTGGGTGAGAATGTCTGCCACAGAAGTCACATTATCTTGTATACATTTCAACAAGATCACACTGAGTGCTGTGTTGATAAAAGACTGTTGGGGAGCACGTACAATAGCAAAGAGACCAGTCGGGGTTGAGCGAGAGATAATGTTGCATACGGTTGATTGCTATGGGCATGGTGAGAAGTTGTCATATTTTGGATGTGCATATTATAAAGGTAGAGGCAACAGGATTTGCCAGTGGATTGCTTCTGGGATGAGAGAAAAATCAAGTGTGACTTGATGGGTTTGGGTCTGAACAAATATAAGCATGTGTTTGTCATTAACTGAGACTGGGAAACTGTGGGAAAGAACAGGACAGTGACAGAAGATCAAGAGTTTGGTTTTAGACATGTGAAGATGAAACATCCAAGTGGAGATACTGAATAAGCAATTGTATATACAAGTCTGTACTTCAGTGGTAGGATCTGGGCTGGAGATATAAATTTGAAAGTGTCAGCTGTTTAAAGCCATAAATTAAAAGAGAAAGCAGGGGAATGAGCATAGATAAAGAATATAGGTCCAAAGACTGAGGCCTGGGACCCTCCAACATGATGAGGTCAAGGACATACAGAACCAGCAGAGACAACTGAAAGCACTGGCCTTGAGCAGAAGGAGACCCAACGAGTGTTGGTATCCTGGGAACCAAGTAAAGAAAGTGTTCCGAGGAGGCAGGAGTTGTTATTTATGGAGCATTCATTCTATCAAGAAACTATTTTATATTGTGTCAGCTGATGAGACCCACAATCCTATAGGGTGGGTATTAACCTCATTTTGTAGATCGGAAAACCAAAGCTCAGAGAGAAGAAATTTATTCCCAGATACTTGATTAATGCCTCTCTTGTGCCAGCTAGAGTACCACACATAGAAGTTAAAACACTATTAAGGTAGCAAGCTTATGGGTGGTGAACCATACTTCAAACCTAGATCTATCTGGCCCAAGCCTGCACGTTTTGCACCAAGAGATGTCTAGGTGAAAAAGCATTTTTTTTTTTTTCCACAAATGCTATTCCTCAGACCCGGAGCTTAGACAAAATTAAAAGAAATTAAGATTAGTTGTGGAGAAAGAAACATGTTAGAACACATGATTCTGCATTTCAAGATTTATTTTCTAAGATTTTTTTTCTTTGTGCCCTAATAATCATTTTCTTAATTGCTTGAAAGTGTGATGATAATAATTTGACCACTCAACCTGTGTGGGAGTTGGTGGGTTAGTCGGGCTATAAATGAGCTTAATGATATGAAAGAAAAAGGAAAAACCTCCTTTAATAGATTGAGTTAGAGAATTTAATCCTCTACCAGCCACATTGTGGACATGTTCAATAAGAAATTGATGCAGTTTCTCTTTGCTTTCCTTTTGAGAGTTTCTAGTGATCAATGATCAACATAACTCTTCATTGTGGCAAATAATAGCCCAGACTCTTTCTTCTTTTTTTTTCAGACCACATACAAAATGAAGAAAACTATGCACAAGTTCTTGATAAGTTTGGGAGTAATTTTTTAAGTCGAGACAACCCAGATCTTGGCACTGCATTTGTCAAGTTTTCCGCCCTTACAAAGGAATTGTCCACACTGCTGAAAAATCTGGTAAGCCATTTCCTAAATGATTTTTTAAATTAGCCTGACCAAGGTATAATAAGATCATGTAAACAGAAAATAAAAATTTTAAATATGGCAAAATGTTTTAACTGGTGGATCTGGGTATCTGTGGAATAGGATTTCTCTAGTTGGGATTTGTATTATTTTTGTAAATGTCTTGTAAATTTGAAAGTACTTCAAAATAAGTAAAAAAAAAAAAAAACCCCAACAATTTAATAATCCCTTCTCCAACCCTTGGTTCTAAGAGTTTAAAAAAAAACAAAACATAGGCCTTGACATGGCTATCAAATTTACAGAAAATCCCATTGCTGGATTCCTAGAAGTTGTACTTTTGGCCCAGCTGATAGTAAGGTAGATTTATTGAAGCCAAGAGAAACTGGTTAACCTGAATTCTTTTTCTACAATCTACCACTGTTTTTTTGTTTTGTTTTGTTTTGTTTTTTTAACATAACCTTCAGGAACTTTTGCTTTTTTTAATTGGTTGAAAGAGTGATGAAAATTTTTGTGTAAAGCATACATTGAAAATATAAATTACAAATATTACATTTCACTTGTGTGAAGATAATACATTTTGGTCTTGAATCCAGAACTCAAGGTCAAGATAACATTACTGTGGGTCAGTTAATCAAATATCAAATAGGCTTCCATGGCCTTACATGGGAACCTTTCAAATCCATTTGATACAAGTACCTAGCGAGATGAATACAACCTATTTGAAAAAGGAAAACTTCCTTTCTGCAGTATATTAGCCTGAATGTTTGACTAATCAGAATATTCTTTTGTTCTGTCATACTAGATAAATGTATGTGTATATGTGTCTGTCTTTCTGACAATTAAATCCTAATTGGTGGTTTATGCCATTTATCTTACATGGTAAATCAGCTAATCTTAAAGAAAAGAAGTGTTGAAAATATAAATATTATTTTTAAAAACTTGAGAAGAGATAATTCTGGAATTAGGACTTAGATATTCTTCCACTTTTAGGTATGTTTTATACATTCATGATAAATCTGTAATCTTCGATTACTTAAATCTCTTTTATTCAAAAGAGGCCCTCTCATTTCTCCTTTCCTTGAGTATTGCTGTCTATTTGCTTGGGGAGATTGCTCAAAGGGTGGTGCCATGGGAAAAGAGGAAGGAAAACAAGACTGACAATCTGCTTGGATAATAACTGGTAAAGGACTTGCTAGGGGAGAAGGTTCTGTTTTCCCTGAAGTAGGTGTTCTCACATGGATATCTTGCTAACCTTTACCTTTCAGGAGACAAATGTGCTTGACTTAATTCAAGAGTCATTGCCTCCAAGTTTCCTTGACCAATCCATTTCTGTGCTTTTCCTGCACTGCAAGTTCCTTCACATTGGTGTGTATAAATGGCATTCAGTGGCCACTCAAGCAAACATCCGTTGTCCACATCTGCTTATTTAAAACAACCAATATGTTTTGAACACTTATGATGTATCAGGGAATATGGTAGGTGCTTCTTAAAACAGTCTTATACTTATTATGCCTATTAAACTGAGACACATTGAGATTAACTTGTTCAGTTATAATGTTAGTAAGTAGACTTGAATCCAAATACTTGGTCTCTGAATCCATTTTCTTTACTACTATACTATCAATACTGCCTCTGCCGCCGTATGCTCCGGTTATTGTTTCCCTGTTTCCCTAACTAGAAGTGCTGATGTGATGTTTGCCTAACTTGAAGGATGAGTCCACCAAACCTACTTCAAGCTACAGACCTTCTTCCACAGTCACTCCACTTTAAGGATTAGATGTCTAAGCAATATCTAAAAGAAATTAGGAAGGCCTAATTAATTTAATTAAAATAATAAAACATTTTCCCTTTGAAGTTGTTGGGGCATTCCTGATGATGGAGCAGGTAGAAGAATTTGCTTGTATTCTAGTTTGATAACCAAGGGAGCACTATTCCGATTTTTAATACAAAGGCAGTCCAGGAGTTTATACAACCTGAGAATAGCCAGTAGCTTGCTGTTTCCCTTTTTATGCTTTGTTAGCAAAGGGAAGGGCAAACGAGACAGGCTGAGAGGTCACGCCTTGGAGCAGAGGGCTCAGAAAGCCAAGTTTCTCCCGGGTGGGAAGGAGTTCTGGATCTGCTTGCAGCACCTGTAGTCCCCACTAAGGAGTTTGGGGGAACACCCAACCCTGTTGAAGTTCTAAAACACCGTATGGAAACCAGTATTTCTCAGAAGATTCCTGAAAAAATCCTATTCTCTTAGGCTGGAAACATTAACGAGTAATTGATACTGTTGAAATTTATAGAGTCAAGTAAAAGAACGTTCTTTGGTATTTTTAAAAAGTCTTTCTAAATTGTATTCTCAGTTCAATTAGCAATTACCATATGTTTTCTATGTTTCAAGGTCTGTTCTAAGCCCTGAAAAATGTCACTGTCTAATTAAGATACTGCTTTTGATAGATATTTTAATAGTTTTTGCTAAAACATTACTTACTTTTATGAGGGAAAAGGAAAGGGTAGATTGTTGGTCGAGGTCTTACGCTAGCTTTCCGCTTTTGACTGAACTTACTTAGGGAAAAACTTTAATTACTTGGGTAACCTGTAAGCAGTTGGTATTACAAGTATAGTTAGGAGTTTCTGGAAGGGTGGTTCTGGAAAAAATCAACCAAATGATGGTGACCATCTCAACCACCATTCAAATGCTGTGTGTTTTCTTTTTCTGAACTTTTCAGTGACTATGGAAGGTCTGATGATCATGTGAGTTGTTACATGATAACCCCTAGAGCTACACCAATAATAGTGATAACATCACATACAGCTGAAACTACTTTTAATCAACCATCATATAGCTTTTAACTAACAAACGTCCAAGGTCTGTAACGAGGCTTGCAGTTGCAGCTCATTATTCTGTGCCCTCATACCAAAGTTGATGGACCAAGTCTTACCGCTGCTCCTCTGCCAAATAATAGGACATCATTCTTGTAAAAAGTTGTTCTGCTTCATAGTATAGGATCAGAGACATATAATATGTAGGTGGTAAGAGGGATATTGGTCTCAGTCTCAGTTAAACCTGGCATCCTACTTCCCAGCTTGTAAGCTTTAAAACCTTGGGCAAATAAATGCTTTAATGCTGGTTTCCTAATCTGTAAAAAGAAATAATAGTATCTATCACTTGGTAGTGGTGGGACTTCAGTGAGAACATGAAAGTAAGTCACCAAGCACAGTACCTGACACATGAAACTTGCTGTATCAATACAAGCTTTTATTATTATTTATGTCTTCTTGTTTAATCTTTTTTTGTTGTTGTTACATATCCCCCCCTTTCTGCTTGTTCTTGCTGTGCTCATTTTTGCGTTCTTCTGTGTCTGCTTTGTCTCCCCCCGTTACGGCGACGCTCCGAGTCAGCTCACCGTGCAGGCGGCTTGCCCCGCGCGGAGGCGGCTCTGCTCTGCTTGTGGGCATCTCTGCTCTGTTGGCGGGCAACTTGCCCTGCCCGTGGCAGCTTTTTTTGCCCTGCCCACGGCGGCTCTGCCCCGCCCACAGCAGCTTGCCCTCTCAAGGTGGTCTGTTCCCCCAGAGAGGTCCCCGGGAACCGAACCCAGGGCCTCCCATGTGGTGAACCGGTGCCCTCTCCACTGGGCTACAGCTGGCCCCGCTGCTTGTTTAATCTTTACAGTAACTCCCAGCATAAAGGCAAATATCCATAGCCACATCTCATTTTATAGATGGATGCACCAAATCTAACAATAATATGCTTAGTACATGGTCGAATTAGGGCTTGAACTCAAGTTCTCTGACTACATAAATTCACATAGTTTCAGCACTGCTGTCCCTCAAATTAAAAAGTAATAATGGTGCTTTTCATGGACTATGCTGATGCTCAAGACCCACCTGATATGATGACTTAAAACCTGTACTAATGTCGTCAAACTCCTATCTGTGTTTAACTTGCAGCATACTTTCTTTTTTTTTCCCCCTTTTATTTACATAGGAGTTCTCAAATTTTTTGGTCTTCGGATCCTAATCTTAAAAAATGCCTGAGGAGGGAGCAGGTGTAGCCCAGTGGTTGAGCGCCTGCTTCCCTTATCCGAGGTCCTGGTTTCAATTCCCAGTACCTCGGCAGGGGGGTGGGGGAGTTTGAGGAAACCAAAAGGTTTTTGTTTATGTAGATGTGTACTACATATTAGAAATTAAAACTGAAAAGTTTTTTTGAATATTTATTAATTTATTTTAAGATAATAAACCACTTCATATTAGCAAAATATTTTTTTTTT